>JAQJVL010000476.1:625754-682941 GCA_035578905.1 Stictocephala bisonia | reverse complement strand
AATTAACTGTATCACGTAAATTCACAATATTATATTTATTTACAGTATCTAACTCACGCTAATTGCGTTGCACCTATTTATTATTGCAACGAGGTTCGAACGAGTGTGTGAGTGAGAGAATATATAAATTACAATTTCTTAAGATCCCATCATCAGCCATCATAACAGACTTAACCGCTCAAAAACAAAATATTTCAATGCCACTGTGAAGCGAGTTCGATTTTCATAACTCTTCAAATCCGGATAAAGTTTATTAGATTCTCTACAAGCTGTTACTGAAAAGGAATTGGTGGAGAAAAATTTTCTATGAAGAGGAGTACGTAATATTGACGAGGCTGGCCGTTCTCCTTTGCAGAAATGTCTGAGTTGAACTAAAAGTCAAGAGACAGTTATTTGAACTATTTAAGATTAATCTTCGATTGTTATTAGGACATTATTGTCGAGTACTAAAAATAAAATGTTAAATTTTTTAGAAATCTAAGGGCGTCACTTTAAGAAGAGAATTTTTAAAATAATATTTAAAGATTTGATCATCACATTTTAAATTAAATAACTATGAAACCAAACGAGTGGCTTAATAAAAATAATCTACTCATTCGTTTCGTGTACTCTAACAGCTCACTTATATCACTAATATTTTCCTAAACTACGTTTCGACATATTAGTTTCAAGTTTCCAATAACTCACAGCAGTTGGCGCCACTTTCACACAACAACCATCAATCCTCAAGCAACACGAATCAACCATTTGTTACATCAACCCCATATTAAACTTGACGTTCTACAAACTTTCTTCTACATTGTTGGTTTCTATCAACCATGTCCCTTGAACATTGTTGACTAATTTTTTAACATTTTAATTCTGCTGTAGTGAATTTACGTTAGTTATGCAGCCACTTCTGAAAATACGATTTCCTATAGAAAAAGTGGTGAAATATGAGTTTATATAACTTGAGAAGTTCCGTTTACCGCGGAAACTTCGTTGTTTACCGAAAAATTGAAAAATTAGTTCTTTTCTGCTAGTGAAAAAAACAATTTTTTAAAAAAACGTTATTTTTCAACATGAATTGGGTTTTCAATAAAATTATTCTTTTTGCCCGAAATATACATGTTTCCCTTACCTAACCAAACATAACCTAACTTATCCTAACTGTCTATTTAATCAACAAACGTTCGTAATTTGAGTTAAATTCCGGGATGGCTTGCCGACCGTCCCTATGACGAAACTGTATATGAATTCGGGTTTTGTGGTAATTAGTTGTTGTTTATAATGGCCGCTAATCGTGACTCGCCGCGAAATTACATTTTCCATTTTATCTCGAGAAACACTTTTTATAGACAAAAATGGTTTTCAAAGCAAAAAACGCATCAAGTTAAATAAAATGACTAAAATATCATTTAAATCAACGGAAATATATCATAATTACCAAAATAGTGTGCAATTGGTTTTTCGAATGTTTTGATAAAGTCCATGATTTCCGTATAATTAAAAGCTTATCTCGTGAAAATATAGCCAATTGTTGGCCCATTTCAGGGACTGTTTTCAAATTTCGTTAGGTGGAGTGTATAATAACCAAATTCACTCCTTAAATCACTACTGTTAGTAACTCGTCATAATCATATTGTAGTTATCTAAATTGGGAATTAATTGTATCAAGTAATTACTACATTATGCAGGTAACTAATCTAGTTAGTTTGCTTCCCCTATGTGTTAGGGGGGGGGGGAATAATTGGAGAGGGGATTGCTTATACAAAGATAATCAGCTTTTTCATTTTAATATGTTGCACTTCTTTACAAACATTGTAAACGTATCTTACTGAGGAGTTTATTACAAATCACATCATTTGTTTAAAATATGTGTTATGTTTAATGATGTTTTATGTTTAATGAAATTCTATGATAATGTACTATAAATAAATTATTTTACAAATAAAAGCCTTCTACACTAAACTCACACACTCTTTCCATTTCTGATATACACGCGTTGAAAACAATAGTGTTTGTATCCTGCAGCAAGTAAAGCAAGTAAAAGCAGGAAGTATCCTGCTTCATTAGTTTCCGGTTATTTTTAATTTATCTATGACTAGTTTGACACAATTAAAAACAATCCCTCTTCATACTATAAAACGCGGTGAGAATCTACTGTTGTTCACGTACGCAGAAATCCTTTGGTCGATAACAACTGTAAGTATTATGGGTGAGTGGGATGACAATAACTGTTTTACGGTGGGAGGTTTCATATAACTTGTCCCCGGAAGGTGCTAAACGAACTAAGATTTTGGTAGCTGTCACATTTTTGATCTCCCAGCTATGTCAGCTGCCAACAAAAAATCGACCATTCTTAGTGACAGCAAAGTTACAAAGATAAAGATTATGTTATGAATATCTGTCATTTAAATGGTTTTAGTAGAAATAGGTGTGGATGTTTAGACAAGGCCCTCTCTGAAAACAGTGTTGATATCTTAGTACTCCAAGAAACACACGTTAAAGATCTAGAAAGCATTTGAAAGATGCATATTCCCTAAGTACAGACTGGTGGAGTCTATCGGACATAAAGGTGTTGAAGCATTAATGATTTTAGAACACTACACAAAAGCTTTGTCTGTAGTATTTTCATACTGGCAGTAAAAGCGTCTGACACTTCAATAGTGAATGTGTACAAACAACCTAATACCTCATGGTCAAACGAATTACTTCCAGTGTTCGAACATCCTGCTCTGTATGTTGGGAACTTTAGTAGTCATCTTATCCTAACAAACTGGATGAAAATATTAACTTATTTCTTGTATTTGACGTTTTGATAAAAATACTTTCTTCTCAGCTCGTTGGCTTCGGGGTTATTTCCCAGACTTATGCTTCTGTTGATGTGAACAAACTTTAAAACCCCTAAAGATCAGTAGGAACGTTCTTAGTGCCTTCTTCCATTCATTGTATAGGTCCTTTTGATACCTGTAAAAATGCAGGTTCCCGTTGTCCAATCGTTTCCTCAGCCTAGACGAAACTTTAACTAGCTGACTTTGAAGGCTTTACATCAAGGCTTGAAGATCAGGTTCGTCCAACCTTCAATGTAGAATCATGATATGTTCACAAGACTCGTCGTGTCTACTGCTCAGTCATGTTCTTAGAGGCTTTGTAAAAGCATACATACCAGACTGCAACCGAAATGTGAGGATATAATTAGAGAACGCCGCCATGTAATTGTGGAGCCAAAATTTAAACTATGGATCACATCGTTAATGAAAGCCTGTTGTGCTCTTTTCACAGATGTTAAAGCCTGATGTGCTGGTCTAATTTTAATTGGAGAAGCCTCAATTCGGATTTACCTCTTCGACGGAGAATGAATTTTAAATATTAAGACACAATTACTTTTCACTTTGTGTTTTTTATTATTATTGTTTTCTTCTTTGATATCCAGCCTGTGTTTCAATTTGTTTTCTTTTGCCTGTTTTCATTTTGATGTAAGGCAATTTAGTGCTTCGTGATATATTAAATAAATATTTTTTTTCAAATAATACCTTTTATACTGATGATCTTTATACATACAATTAGTCTGTGAATAGCTATTTATTTAGCCACTTAAGTAACACTAGAACACATGCCATAAATAAAATAGTTGTTTTATATACAATTCATGAAAGAGAACATGATTTTCTGGTTATTTTTTTTTTTTTTTTATAACATCAGAAACCTCTAACAAGAGTTACGATTCCGTACGTGAAAGGAATATCTGAAAAAATTAGTAAAGTAAAATCAAAATTTAACGTCCGAACTGCATTTAATTCGTCCAACAATCTACGAAGCCTTTTAACCGAATTGAAACCGAAAAATAAACAAGAAACAAAAAATATAATATATATAATCGATTGTCATTGAAATTAAACGTATATAGGTCAAACCTCAAGACCAATTTCAAAAAGAATAAATTAACTCATTTACAGTTATAAAAAGGAAAATATAGAAAAATCAAAATTAGTTGAACATGCGATTATTAATATAAAAATTTTAAGTCTAGAAGTGTAATTTTAAGAGAACCAAAAGAAACAAAATTGAAAACGCGTGTATGGCAGTTTTGAAAGATGGATCTATATTTCCCAACCATATCTATATTTTAGTAATATATTTTTACCTTTAATTAGAGAAGAAATATTATCAAACATTGGAAACTAAATCATATTTTAACTCATAATAATGTTTATCTTCAAATCAAACTTAGCCACTTAGTTTAAATTTGATTTAACTAGTATTTAATAATTTACATTTGATTTATTTTGTTATTTTTATACACATATGTTTTCTGTTTATATTTACAACTGACAGATATGCCTTAACCGGTGAGAGCGCTTTTGATTAGAATAAAATTTGTGGAATTTTATTTTTAAAAAATGACTTTCATTGTATAATTTATGTATATTTACCACATTTAACATTCTCGTTTATGAATTACGTATCTTGAAAGCCTCGACTTGATACGTTTTGTCATGAAATCTTCTTAAAATTGTAAAAATATATTTAACTGACTTAATGTTTTAATTATCTCTAAGAGTAAATAAGCAAAATATACAGCCAAGGGTGATGGGAAAATAAAACTCACAAATCAAGTTTACATCAGTATAAATGGCACCAGGGCAGAAGGAATTATCACCAGCGCGTGAAATGGGCTGGGCCCACTAATTGATGGCTGGGCTCAATTCCAATTTCAAATCAAAATCAATGGGTACTTGGCCGCCATTGGCGTAGCTTGTTGAAAATGTATTGCATAAAATATCTTGGCTGTTTACTTGTAAACGCTTTCTGTTCCAAACACACATTCACGCTGAATACAATATAAGTAAGTTCCGATACACTTACTTACTGTATTCTTGTATACTTACTGTATACACAATATTATCAGTGTTTTACAACAATTAATAGAATACAGTAATAGAATGCTGGATTAAATCATTTACTCACTGACATAAGTGTTTTGGCCACTTCTGAGTCTCGTAAAATCTGCAAATTAGCACAAAATGTGGATCTAAATAAGTTTACCCTAGAAAAAATTAACATTTTCACATTTCCAATAAAAATACGGAGGCATGTTCTCTACTCTTTGAGCCATTGATAACCATGTGAAAAAATTGTGCTGATGGTGAACTTGTTCTGTATTCAAAACTGTGTGGCTTTCAATGAAAGATTTTTTTGTGGTTTGTACGGGTAAACATAGTTTTCTTCCAAGGGCAATTAAACCGATAAAAGTAATTAAGGCTATACATATGGCATACCGTTTTATTTACAAGAAAGCCAAAGATTATATACCAATAGATGTTATTACTTCGGAGCTGGTATATTTATGATCAAGTTTATTTAAATTATATCAAAATTTATAATTCGTAACACAACATCTTCGAGCGGCGAGGATTTTTTTATTTTTGGTCAGGTAAGTTTGTCCAACGTAACATTTTATTCATACAAACAAGCAAGGTCATAATAGACTCACAGGAGTGGATGGCTATAGGTTTGTTCTCGAAACTGTATGCTCTTGACATGGTATACATCACAATTTCTTATAGTTAACTTAGGTACCACACGTGATAGACTTAGGAAAACTCCAAGATAAACTTGGAAACTGGTAACGGGAGTTTATATGGTTAGTACCTTTAATAAGGTGCCAATTTACTAACTTCATAAAAATTAATGTTTTTTAAGTCAAACGTAAGTTACTTTAGATTTACGAAGAAGTCAAGCACTTAATCTTTCGATGTTATTTTCACAAACTCAAATTTACGTTTGAAAACCCATCCATCTACAGTAACTATGTGTGTTGACACTACTGACACCTGACCCTATCGATCCTTACTTCTTTCACATCCACCCTCTCACCTCACATATGTGAAGTACAGTAACTATGTGTGTTGACTCAACTTACTCTTGACAATGTCGATTATTCCTTTTTTTACGAAATGTTTGAGCATTTTGGGAACCCAGTAGATAAAGCAAATTAGACTTCACGATATGGCTCTTTTTGGCAAAGCTTTAAACTACTGGCTATTGAACATATTTGGTATGCAAATGCTAAATATTCAAGTAAAATGTAATTAAGTACTTACTTGATCAAAAAGCTACAAAATGGTTGAATTTACGAGGTATTTTAAATTTTTTGCGTAGTTTTTTATGTACAGCATGAAAATATTTTAGCAACAAAATAAACAATTTCCAAGAATACACTAACTATGTGTCAAACTTTATAAAAAACTTACTTAATACGAAACTTTTGACATAAATTTAAGAATATCGAGCCCTTTATACAGTCAATAACTCTTGATAAATTGATAACATTCCATTTAAACTATATATTATCAATTATTAAAACCAGTCACTTGACGTATAAATGTCAAATAAATTATTAAACTAACATTTGTGTCTAGACAACGATAATGTGTTCACAAAGAGAAACATTAATGGTCTCCTCGAGGCTGTAGCATTGATTACAACGGCCTGTAATTGGATGGGGTTGTAATGAATAGCTTTGCCAAGATGGAATTTCCTGACGGCTTCCCCACATAGCTCAGCACTGGTACAAACGCCTTAGTCTTAGAAGATGTTAGTAAGATAACGCGTGTTTTTTCCATGATGAGATACGTTTTATTAGTATCTGTTTACAAACATTGAATACTTGTTTGAAATTGTTAATCATTAAGTGCATCCAATAATTGAATTCACCTAAGATAGGTGAGTTAAAAATACTTCCAAGCTAAGCTTAAAAGTTTGAGAGAGTTTGAAATACTTCTAGACTAACCCAACAAGTTGAGAGGTTTTCTTATCTCATTAATTCCAAATCTTATAGAGTTTATTGTTTATTGTATGTACTATTTAATTTCTGAATGATAATAATAGGGAACGCGTAGGCTACGTTTAAAAACTGTAAGAAAATAATTATATTTAGCATATCATTTATTTCGTGAGTGTTTGACATTCTAAATTATTTATTACTTTTATAATGTGCTATAAAATTATATTGTCAAATTGAGGGTCAGCAAAATAATACTTAAGATTGATGATATCTCCAAAAGTAAAATTCAATCAGCGTCGAATTTGAAAGATATAGGCCTATTTATTGCGCAATAATTACGCAAAGAACTTTTTTTTTATAAATTATTTCCAACATATTCTTAACAGTAAGATTTCATGCATATTTGTTTTAATTGAACCGAATAACATTGTTTTGTGCTTTAAAATCGTTAAAATTAGATTAAAATATGTTTTAAACATACCAAACAACATTACATTGTATTGAATAACAAGCGTTTGACATTCATAACACATATATTCATTATTAAGACGCTGATCGTAGAGATATGGACGAACATGAATGAATGTGATGAGTGTAGATGAACGAGTATAGTCGTTACAAACTGAGATCGACTGTTCATTAGAAAGAGCCATTTATTAATCAATACCCCAAGTCAACTAAGGGGCCTACAGCTTTACGTGGAATCCGAACCACGCAGTATTGGTTTGATTTTCAGCGAATTGACCTCATACTCACTTTTCTTCTATAAACCACATCCGGACTCTGACTACCACCAATTTTGGCACCCTAGGATTTCTAGTTGTGTCTACGTCGATATCAACTATTGGGCGGACTGTCATCCATTTCCCATTGTTGACAAGTTTTGTATTGCTATTTACTGAATGCTGGTGCGTCTGAGGAGTTTGAATAAATGGTTCAAAAAAATTGGCACAAACTTTCCCCCATATTAAACACTAAAAAATCAAAACTTTCAAAATCACCAGATTGATTCCCAAATATGTATTTTTTTGTCATAACTCAAAAACTAGTCAGGTTATAGACACGCGGCTTTTACTCAAATATTTTGAATTGTAATTCACATCTTTCCTGAAAATTTAATCATAATCGTTATAGCAATTTTTGAGAAAATTCTATTTTTGTATGTTTTTTGGCCATAACAATTGAAAAAACTAAAATTTCAAAAATTTTTAAATATAGTCTGGATATATATTGGTTTAATAACAAATGTCATAAAATCGAACCATCCGTGTGGTCTCCATCGAAGTGCACATACACACAGACAGACACAAATACGGACAGACATCAAAAGGCTTTTTAGAAGAAAAAAAACACTTCTTTGGTTCAGAGGCTAAAATGGATTGTTATACCAACTTGTAAATAATTTTTTTTGGACGATCACAATACTTTCTCTATACTAACGCATATGGGAGAAAGTAAAATTTATATGATAAAATGGTTTAAATAGTGTACAAAAATGAGCCAACACATCGTTGTAAAATGGTGAGACGAAATGAAGAGTAAATTCAAACAGATAAACAATGGTTCAACTTACAGTCAACAAACTCGGGATATTCCGGGTCCTCTGAGATAACACTTCCACTCATCTTCTCCCAGGCTGCAACAGTAAAACATCTACTCATTAATTATCCATTAGCCTTGATTAGAAACGTCACTTACAAAGCAATCTAACTTTCGTCCTTTACAACATGTTTAATTTAAAAGATCGAAAGAACTTAAATCTGTTTCGGGTTTGTTTTGGATAAATATATACCATGGCAACTACATTTAGACATATTTTGCTTTTTTCATAGCCAGGGGAAGTATTAAAAACTTTAAATGTAAACCAACCTCGAGTTACACCTCATTTTAAAGGTCTTTGTTTGTAAAACACAAGAGTGCAAAGCTGAAATGAAAAGGACGACCCAGTCAGAAAATATAGCCACTCAAAGAATTTAATGCCATATACTAAATACTGCTTAAGAACAAGGATAAGATAGTTAAATATAATTTATCTGACTGAATATGATAAATTAATGTTAACAAGAAATTATTACAATTGTCTTAAACTATTTTTAGTGTAAGCCTACGGTCAAAAGGGTTTTAATTTTTCTTATTTTTATTTTTTTTAAATAACATAGTTATTATTATAACACAGTCGTTAGTTACGATTGTTAACAATTAACAACAGGAACCTCAAACTGTTAAATAAATAGCTGTATAACAGTAACCCATAATGAAGAAGAATTAATAATATGACATTAAATTCTTTAAATCGCTGTATTTTCTGTCTGGTCATCCTTATGACCTCAAGGACCTTTAAAATTAGATATAACTCGATGTAGGCTTACTTTAAAAATTGTTAAACATCCTTCATGGGCCTTCCCCTGGCTTTGCGAAAAACAAGTAAAATGAATAAATGAATAAATGAATAAATGATTTATTTCCACAATAAGTTACAAGAGTATAACAAATAAATTGTTTGGAAATGTACTGGCCACTTAATCTAGTTGTGTGGCCAGGTAAAATAAAATAATCCATTAAAAATACATATATGAATACATGCAGTCTATGTTAAATGCATACATGAATACATGAATAAATATGTGTAAATGTTTGGTATAGGAACATGTACATACGACAAAGTTTCGTTACATTTGTTTCAAAAGTTTTAAAATTAATAAATATATTTCAGACTTTAGCCCAACCCGGTACAGTGTGTTACAAAAAGGTGTGGCTGGCTATGCATTTCCACATTCTATGTGTGATTATAAGCTAAAAATGAATAATAATATTTTCTCAATTTCCGCTTTGTTTAGCAGCTAGACACCATTTTTTCTTTTATTTCATAAAACAATTTATATATTTGTTATTATTTTTACGATTGTTACAAAACTCAGTAAACGGGTTTATGTTAGCAGATTGTGTTTAATAAAAAAAATATTATTACATTAACTTTATTATTTTGAAAATGGCGAGCCTTTTATTTTCGACAAATATATAAAAATCCACTGGTTTTATAAACATTCTGTGTGAGTCACAAACAAGTGTTTAAATAACTTTTCCTTTCCAATGATACATAATTTATTTAATCACTTAATAAATAATTATGTTACAAATTAACCTTAATTCACATGCAAACTAAATAGCTACTAATTTCACAAAATTTCACCAGTACATTTCATTATAATTAGTTTTGACATTTACTTTTATTTTCAAATTTATGTAGTTTAAATATTAAATCCTTGGTAGTAAAAATAACCCAGTAATTATAATAATAGTTATTTTTATGTATATTATACATGCTTTTAAAGAAGAAACGAAGAATTCTTACAAATAACAAGCGGGTAAGATGAATTATCTGTATTATTGTTGACCAAAGATGTGAGTGTAAGTAATGGAGATGTATTATTACAATTCTTCGACAAACCAGTGAAGGATTGTTTCCCTCTGTTCTTAAACTTAACTCGACACATTATTAGGAAACCTATTACACATTTAACATAAACGAATGTATGTGTGCGTGTCCTGTATGCAGTACTAAACCCATCATCGGATCGCCATGAAACTTTGGGGAGTTGAGTTCACTCCCGGGATAGTTTCCAGCTTGGTTTCATTCACTTCCGACTCTAGGGCTCCACCCCACTGGCCTTTGAAGTTTCAATGTTATTCATATGGAGTTATTCTATTTATTTAATTAATCGTCAGTTGTTACACACACAAAAAATGGAATAAAATGAACATTTTTGAAACTAATGAAAGTCGGGTATAACCCAAAGGATATGACTTACTTAATTTATATGACATTGTCAGCTGTTAGATAAAACAAATAAAATTATCACTTCTAAAATAGGCTATGTGATTTTTATTGAAATTTAACATTTACAATAAACTAAAACATTACTGTTTATATGTTAATCACGTAGCAAGGCACGGATAAACAGCTAGTTTATAATAATTGTTTTACTACACTACTGAGTTCAGCTGTTTTCGTTATGTGTTTACAACCTGCGAAACATCATATTTTCAACAGCTGTCTATTGTTTACTACCGAAAGTAACATTGTTTACAACCGAAAATTTTCCACAGTCAACAACACCTGTTATTATTCCGTAGTGTAGTGAAAAGTATCGTTCAAAACTCGAGTGAAAGTGTTTTGTATGTTCTCGACCATTCGAAGTGCTCGACAAGTCTCGCACTTCACACATATGGTCTCGAACATGCAAAACCCCACTTTCCACTCTTGTTATGAAATATACTATATTAAACGTACCACAAAATGTATTTAACTTACGTAAAATTTTTCATTTGAACTCTTTTTAAATAAAACGTCACAGTGGGGTCCTATATACTTTACCTACGTTACGACGTACAAGGGGAGGTTTATTAATATTTCACATCATGCAGTTTAATTGAGTGAATTAACGAATAAACAACTATCTATAAAGCTTTAAGTACATTAAATCAGTATCAATCTCATTTATGATGAGTTAATAGAAAGGTAAAATTGAAATATGCTCATAATTTTTGGAGGCAACAGCGTTAATAAGCAGCCCCTCCTGTGGGGGGGGGGGGTGTAGTTCAATGTTACTGACACTCAAGTCCACCTAATAACACTGTGAAACGCCCCACACTATCTACTGGCTCAATTATTACTTATTAATGGCTTATTTATTTTGAATGAACTAACATGCGTGTGAGTTAGATTACTGTTAGCGCAGGAATTATGAGTACCCGAATTTGAAGGTTGTTTACTAAAAAGATAGAAACCATGAATTAGAACGTTTCATAATAAGAACGTTTTGCTCTTATTTAAATAAACAATTATATTGTTGATTAGGTTTTAGCAATCTTTATAAATTGTTATAGAAATTCAAAAAGGTTCTTAATTTTAAACTAGCTGTACCCGCCCGCTTCACTGGTCGTAATATTGAGTTTTGATTGTATAATCGAAATGTGCAGCAAACGTTCAGTTTACACTGCATTCAATTTATTTCTTATTTAGAACATCTGATGTTATGTATAACTTACTAATGAACTCAATTATATTTAATATTAAAAGTTTAGCCACAGATAATGAACTTTTATCTGTGGTTTAGCCTATTACAATTTAATTATATTTGTTTTTATTTAACAACTGTTAATCAAATAAATCAATCAACTAATATAGCTCCATAAAAATACCACGGGAATTTTGGAGGCCAGGGCGATGGAAACCAGAGGTTGGAGAGGAAAATTCTTCCTTAGTGAGCCTCCAGGGATCAAGATAGATTAGTATTTAAAATAAAAATAATGAGAATTCAAACTAATTTGAGTTTTCCCTCAAATACCTACCTATAAACTTGGGACATAAGTTTAAAAGAACTTTTATTAATATATTTCTACAAAATATATACTTACATTTTATTTGTAATTAAATTCATTTATAACAATTGCTATTAGGGGACCTACAAACTGTATTTATGGTAGTGTACAAAAATACTAAATAGACACATAATCAAAATATGTGTCACAAAGATGTGTTGATTACGATGAAACGTAGCACAAATAGATTTCAATTAACCTTCATTTATCGAATTATATATTCGTATATAGAACCCATTTAAAGTCTGGATTTCGCAATTGTCGTTTTCCATTAGCAACTAAAGCTTCCGTCCAGGTCTGTAATTGGATCCTCTCGTCAAACAGACGATCCTTTACGATGTTTTCTAGTTTTTTTTTATTGAAACTAACTGATTTAAATGTACAGTCTCATCAAAGTGTATTTTATTTTACCCCGTAATAGTTCTGTTATATGTTTTTAGTAATTAATGTACTTTTACAGATAAAATAAGAAAATGTACAATGATTAACAAACTGTCGATATTAACTTAACAAAATACCTTGGGAATTCATTCTTTAATATTCATTTTAAGTTTGCTCCCTAAGTTAGATCATGCTTAGCTGTCGGTCCAAAGTTACTGTTGTAACTTTACTTCTCACCTGACAATATTACTGTGAACAATATTGACTTTAGGAAGTCACACTAAGTTAGTGTTAACCACACTAACACAAGATTTAGAAAATTATCTTCCTTGATGCCAAAAAGAGTCAATACTATTATTAAATGAAGATAAAAACACTTAATAATGCAATCTCTTCATACCCTTTCTTTCATTTTAAGACACTAATGTTCATTAAATTTGTTCACCTCTTCACAATCTGGGGCCCGTTTCACGAAAGTTATAAGTTACATATTCACCAGTAAATTTTTACAAACCTGTAAAAATATCAGTTACAGGTGTTTCACAAACACAAAGTTACTAGTCTAGTAGTAACCAGTAATAATTTACTGATTCACAAGTACAATTTCACCAATTCACTACTGTGACAAGTTACAAGTCTACACTTGTTAAATGTAAACATATTTTTAATCTATACTGAAACATAGGTAAATAATTGTATAAGAGGAATTGTTACAATATTTTGATTCTTTTGTGCCTCGTTTATTTTATTCATTTTTACTCAAGTATTGTTAAAATACTTCATTTTTTGCTTTTTTACTTTTTGTGCAGATAAATCGTATAAATGCAATTCTAAACTATATCTATAAAAAATTAGTTGGTAGATTATTATGTGGAACAGCTCTTCATCTGATGAGGACAATCCTGAGTAATTGTAAAGTAGAACTGCAAAAGCTAAAGTAAATGTAAACATTAAAATAAACTTATTACAGTGATCAGCTGACTTGCAACAATTAGTCACAACTGTGACTTTTTACTATAAAATTAACAAGTGTTTTCAAGAAACACTTGTGAAATTGTAACTACAACTACCTGTACTAGTGAAATAGTGAATATGTAACTTGTAACTTTCGTGAAACAGGCCCCAGTTATTAAGAGAATTATAACGATATAGATTCGTCACATATTGATTGAACAATTAGTCTGTGTGTGTGTGACAGTATTGCTACTAACCGTATTAATAACATATATTACAATAATAATCAGCTGATAGTAATAATAGATATTTAACACTTCTTCAAAATAACCATAAGAGTAGCCTATTGTTTTCATATAAAAGCCTCCTCTTCAGTCCTCACCTATGTCCAGTTGTCACCGGCCGTGCCCTCAGACTAACTGTTCAGTCAGTAAATATATGTATATTTACTGACTGAACAGTTAGGTGAGGACTGAAGAGGAGGCTTTTATATGAAAACAATAGGCTACTCTTATGGTTATTTTGAAGAAGTGTTAAATATCTATTATTTTGCTTTCGAAATTGGCTTTCGGGATTAGCATGCGAAGCGTGCAGGGGTGTCCCCTAGTTATGTAACTAGGGGACACCCCTGCACGCTTCGCGTGCTAATCCCGACGCTCGATACGCTCGATACGCCTCGGCCTTCGGCCTCGGCATGTGACTTTGGACTGTAAATAATTGTAGATTAATTGTATAGCGTAAAATCACAATATAACTTTTACAGCATCTCACTCACACTACTTGCGTTGATACAAATATATTAGCATTAATACCCAATGGTATTACAGACCCTATTTCAAACATGTTCATTTCATTTGTTTTTGTTTAGCAGCTGAAGATTAAACTCATAGTATAGTATTAAAAATGCATCAATCACAGAACAGTTTGTTCTGTGGCATCAATAGTATAATGTCAACAAACATGTTTATTTATTTACAAAACAGTTGTTATTAATTAACTAAAATAACCCAACGTTATCCTTATGGAACAATATTTTAGGGGTGGTTTCTACCCCTAAGGAGTACTTTATCAAGATGAAAATACTTAAGTTGTCCTATTTAAGACCTAAACAAACAGTATACAGAATTTCAACTCTCTACCTACATGGGAAGTTGGAGAATTATTGAGTGAGTGAGCCAGCTTTGCCTTTGATATATTTAGATACATGTAGCTGGAATTAACTTTTAAAATCTGGAATCTGTCCTTTGGTCTTAAGTCATTGTATTACAGTCAGAATAAATGGATTAAGAATTAATGACAACTAGCTCGAAATTAAATTGATGATTAAATTGCTTTATTAGATACATTACTCACCAGGGTACCAAGACCTTTCATAAAATATGTGTACAAAACATGTAAGTAGAATTCAATATTTTATTGGTAAGAGAAATCAAAATAAAGCAGCGAGCCAAAAGAGAGTATTCACTGTATGTACATTATTATGTCTTATATCAAATACCAGCAACACCACCTAGGTCCCTCCATATGTGGTTGGTTGGGAATTTCCTATTTTATTGGGCAATCCAGTCACTAAAAAGATGCTAGAATTGTAGTAAATTTGCCTATTGGTGGAGCCAGAAACTTCCCGAAATGGCACCTAGAAGGCCATAACTACTCCTTCCAGAACTATCTCGACAGCTCCGGAACCTTCTAGATTCACAAAGGTCCTAATATAAAGGCACGCCTCAGATGACTAGTCAGTCAGTTTTTTTTTCAGCCTGAAGTGGAAATTACAGTCAAGTTGACAGAGATTGACGGTTACAGTTCACGAACAGTGAAAGATATTGTATGAACACACACTCGAGTATGGCAAGTGGCATTAGATGTAGTAAATTATAGTGGTTTACTTTCTAGTGTTAAAATAGTAACTTAAATCTGGAAATGTCTCTTAGTGTGCAAGTTATTTAACTATTCAGTGAAAATAAAAGTCAAGGTTGTCTCATACAAGTACGCATCAATTTCGCGGAGGTAGCAATTACGTCATAGGGAAGCCTCAGTTGTTTTTTTTTTTTTTTTTTTTTTCTACCTTCACTGCTGTAAACAAATCGAAACGCAACAGTGTAAAACATTTCGATGACAGTTCAGTCTGCGCTGTTATTTATTTGACGAGACTGATTGTAATATTGATATAATTTAGTATTCACTAAGTAAGTATAACTCAGCAAGATAATATTATTATAAGAGTTATAATATATAAGTCTTATAATATATATAATATATAACACCTTTAATAACAGTTAGTAGCCACAAAGTGTTATTTTTAAACCTGTTGACAGTAACAGTAGAATAATTTCAATAAGCAAAGTGTTTTAAATAAATTACAGTAAGTTTTTATTCCTTAATATTAAATTTTTTATAATAACGCAACTCTATTTTCTATATTATATTGTAGTGCATGTATCCCGTTGTATTGACAAATGTAAGATCTCATACAGATTTGCCCGTCACCTATCATGGCGGGACACCCAATTTACTGGAAACTGAATTCCCCAGTTGTTTTTAGAACACTATTAGTAAACAAATCCCTCCATCAGGTGTTTTAATGGCACTCCCATCACATGAAAGCGATTAATCTCCCGGCACTAAATGTCCCTTGCTGCTCTAATGGATTCATCGGCTATTAAAGTGTTTTATTGTCTGATAGATTGAGTTTAACTTGCTTCACTTTATTTTTAAAGTAATTTGTTATTATATATTTTAGGCCAGTCATGTTATTGCCATAATAACACTTAAGGCTAAACATAATATTTAACTACATATAAATTTCAGGACAGTGTATTGACTGTTATGTCTGTATTAAAAAAAAAAGAGCTAATATAAGTGCAAAAATAAACTAATGAAATATAATAAAGAATAACAACAAGTATGAGGAACTTCTGAAAATATTATGTAATCACTCATGAACAAACAATCACTAAGACAGCAGGTTATATTGTACTGCTAAATATATTGTAAAAATCATTCACCCAAGACCTATGGGTACTAAGAAAGCTATGTAGCATATTTTAGTCGTTCTTATGTGGTTGAGAATATAAGTGTATTAAAAGTGGAGAAACAACGAGCCAATTTGTCATATATAGCCAGATACTTGTCTACGATACATTGTAGTCTAGTTTGATCGTAGATGATAAGTCCGTTTACGGTAAAACTAAGTTAAGGTATGTTGGAGATTGTGACTAGTATAAATTGGATAATTTCCTACGATACTCTGTAGGTTAGTGTGGTCGTAGATGTAAGTCTGTTTACAGTGAAGCAGCAACAAGGTATGTTGTCGATGAAGACTAGTATGTACAGATATATGTCTATGATATATTATAATATAGTATGATCGTAGATGGTAAGTCTGTTTACAGTGTGTAGATACATGTCTACAATACAACGTAGTCTAGTGTGATCGTAGATGATACGTGTATATTTTCTAGAGCAACAAAACCAGATTTGTGTTTTAATCATAGTGGTTGGTTGAATCCTAATTTCTTCATTACGAATCAGTTAAAATTAGGAAAATAAATAGGTAATGGCCAATCAAGTAAAATAACAAAAAAATTTTAAGTAAATAACAACACGGCCTTTTTCAATTCTGATTGCACCATCATTTTTAGCTTAAAGTGGCGATGTAATGTTAATGTGTCATTACACATCAAATGACCACGTTAGCATTTAAAATTTTTGAAATTGACCCCTAGATATTGGACCCCAAGTGATCCCTAACAAGATTGGAACACTCTAATTATAGGGTGGGTTAGTATTAATTTAATGGCATATTCAACAAGCAAATCTTTCATAAGCTGTAGAAACAAGTGACTGACTTGAACTGACTTAAAGCGCACTCTGTACAAATATTGCTGAAGCAACTGAACACGTGGATAAGCAGTTTTTTTTTACCTCGTCAGATCCTTACAAACTGATTCTAATGTATGGAGATCCTTTCTTGGAAATATTATTTTCGCTTAGAATTTTATAATTCGCTTAGTCTCCCTCTCTCTTCCTGGACAGGGGGGAGCAAGGACGTTTCTATTCCCTGGATGACCATCAAACTGTGCGACGGGTCAGCTGATACGTGTTTTCCACTTCCGGTCATAACTGTCTAGTTGGGTAGTTTACTGTTCTGGTGATGTGTCACCCTGTAAACTTTCATATGTACAATTTATTGGTACATCCAACATAAATAATATTGTCAATATAACGTTATTGGGTTACCTAAGAATAAACATTTTAAACTTAATCAATACCACACGCATTGTAAGAAAATAATATATATTTCATTAATAATATCTCGATAGTGTTTTTTCAAACAAAATTACTCGATTTTTCAAACAAAATTACAGTATGGTTACTGGGGCTGGGCAGGGATACTTCCAATGACTTGCTACGGTCAGGGTACCTCACATGACGGTCGGCCGGTGAGCGTAACTGGGTTTGGTGATGTTAGGAGCAATCGAAATGATTGAGAGAGACATTGATTGACTAAGTAAGGTAAGCAAGTGTGTAGGATATGTGTAGAATGTTTATTGGTGAATAAGCGTGAGTGTGAGCGAGTAAGTATTTGGTGAGGTTGAACGTGAGTATGAGGGTGCAATGTAGTGTCATCTTTTGAGTGGTTTGAATGTGAGTGTGAATGTTGCAATGTAAGTGTCATTCGTTTGAGTGGTTTGAACGTGAGTGTGCAATGTAAGTTCATCTTTAGTGTTTGAACGTGAGTGTGTAATGTTAGTGTTTTCTTCTGATGTGATTGAATGTGAGCGTGCATTGTTTTGAGGGTCTGAGTGGTTTGAACGTGAGTGTGAATGGCAATAAGTGTTATCTTTCGAGTGTTGAACATGAGTGTAGTATGCAGTGATAGTGACATTTCTTCAACTCCTTAACTCTATTTTACTATTAGTTTATGTTAGTTTCCATTATTATACGTAATTTTACATATTTTCACAATGTATGTTAGTTTCATAATGTTTTTAGTTCACATTATAATTTGTTTTAGAATTAAGTATTTAGTATTTATCTACAATTCATAAACTGATTGAACTCAGCCATCACCCACAGGCAGTAGCCCATGTGGTGGCTTTTCTCATATTGTTTGTAAATGTTATGTGTATTATGTTCTGAGATCAATAAAGATTATTATTATTATATTATTATTATAGAGGCATAATAAAACATGAAAATCTTAGAAATTAGGCTTAAGCGGCCGGTGTCATTACTAGAATCTACATTTTCCGGTGACAACCGCATCAAGATACTATCTTCAATATATACAAGATAACCAGACGTTTCGCCCATACTGTGGTGGATGTGGTTTCTCTGAGACTCTGAGAAACATGAAAATAATCAAGTCTACATCAATGCTCTTACTATTTACAAATTATATTTTCATTAGCAGTGGCCTTGACCGAAGGGTTTCTACGCTATTGTAAGATACTGGCGTCAAGCAATGTTGGGTAACATTGACGGCTGCAAGGAATATAAATCTCCACTAGAATAGACCTTAAGCCGAAAGGTTAGCCTGTTTTCGACTAGCTATTCTCTCTCTCTCTCTCTCTCTCTCTCTCTCTCTCTCTCTCTCTCTCTCTCTCTCTCTCTCTCTCTCTCTCTCTCTCTCTCTCTCTCTCTCTCTCTCTCTCTCTCTCTCTCTCTCTCTCTCTCTCACACACACACACACACACACGCGCGCGCGCGCGCGCGCACGCATGCACTTAATGAAGAACGCTCCGCACGATACCGGCCACTGATTGAACTGTGCCAGGCTGAATTTTGAACATAAAGGTATGTACTTTTTATACAGATTAGTGTCCATTTGTTTTTTGGATGGGTGACCGGCGAGCGGCGATCCAGACCTTGTAAGCAGACCGCCTTCCCAGTCACTGATGGTGGTTCGGAAGTCACCCCAAGTCAAGAAGTAGGATAGGGCTTATTGACTAGCCCAAACTTCGTCTGGTAAAACAAGACTTCAATATAGTTATAAATAATCTTATAACACTTTTTTAACCATCAATCACAAAAATATCATCACAAAAGGTTTAATTTGTTCATTGATTGAATATAATGAATAAACCTTTACTATTAGTTTTTAATAGTAATTTTTTAAGAAAACTAATTGGGAGTATGGTATTGCCCTAAAAAAATAAAATACATATGTATATTAATATATCAACAAAAACACTCACCTTTTTTCAAGAATCCCTTGACTTTTCCTTGATACGGACTTTTTTCTGCCAATCCAGAGATTTCCAAGCCTCCTGAAAAATGTACTTTACTTAGGTATACAGTTAAATAATCCTTTAAAATATTTATTTACTAATTTACCTGTAACACCTGTTTTAATTTTGTTGAGAATGATGTATAAGTGTATTTCAATAGGATATTTTCCGTTAATTCACTACCACTACTTTTTCCGTTGATTAACTACCGCTTGATAAATATTCAATTGCTCTTAAAACTATCCTCCAATCATTTTTAAGTCTATGGTGGTATTCCCTATCTGCTAGGAATCCGATATCACTGGCCTTATTTTATCGCATTCCAAGAACTTAAATGCGGAAAGCGCATTCGGCGGTAAGTCAATTATTGGATTTGCCAGTTTCTGATCAACATTAGTAGCCACCTAACCTAACCTAGGCTGACCTGACCTAAACTAACCGTAATTGTGATAAAAAGTAGTGGTAGTAAAGTAACGGAGAAGGTGCTTTTAATGTTCTAAGAATAAACACGACATTTGTTGAATTTGGTAAAATTTATAAGACATGTATGCCTGATTGCAATGACTTATTTGTTGGTTAAATTTGTCACTTTGGTGATTTGTTGTTAAAATATAGAAACGTAAAGAGTAGTATAGAACGGTTAAATTTTAGTAAACTTCGCCGTGTTAAACAAGTTCTAAAATTAACTCTTGCTTGCATAATGTTTATTGACTAGGATGAGACAATATACACAAACCTAAGTTAAAAGGTTTTGCGTTTTGTTGACCGAGATTCTCCGGCAGCTGTAAACCGTGATTGTTTCGCCCCGATAGCTGTTTTACGATCTCTGTCCGATAACGAAGTTCCGATAGCGGAAAAGAAACTGAAACCTCGGACAATAATTTAAAAACAGAACCTATCACTACGTACTCTAATGAATTTTTTCTTTAGTGATAATTCTCTCCTGAAGTTATACATATATATATATATATATATATATATATATATATATATATATATAACGTTATATAGTTATATATGACGTTATATAGTGTAACCATAGTGATGTCCTATACTAGCACAGTCTACTTACAGTCGCGATACTCCTTTAGAAATTGATGACAAGCACGACGCTAGCACTCCTAACGGTTGGACAACATTATTGCATATTTCTGCGATGTTTTCATCCACAGTTGTTGTTAGTAAATGTTAATTAACTTATGTCTATATTCTGTCATGGCACTTTTTCTATTTATATTATTCTACTTCTTTGCAAGACATGATGCAATACAACGGTAATGTGGTGTAGTTGTGTGGTCCGGCTACTAGGAGCGCTAGAGTCAACAGCGGAGCAATTTAAATATCACGACTGTGTGTCATTTAACTGTGGTACTAGTGAGTAATATATTTTTGTATAAAGCTGCATGAGGGACCGCTCGAAAGCCATATCAGTCTAAATATGTGATGACCATTCAATTCAGAGACACCTCAAATCGCCATTCTGTTGAAACAGATAAAATACCATAGCTGACTGGTCGTCTTTTTAATGCCATTCGAACAGTGATATATAATAGTAACAATACAAACATTCTGAATCGCAATGTAGAAAGCTAAATTATGTTTATAAAACCCTGCAATACAGATTATTTGTGCAGGAAAATTAAAACGATAGATACATTATTCAAAACATTATGTCAACGTCAAAATTAAAACTTAAAAATTTACTATAGTAAATTTAAAATAAATGTCCAGATGTTGGACGAAAACATCATAGTGGAGATGACGCCATACCTGACAGATGATTGTAAAAAAATATTACTCTCAGTAATTCACAGAAAACATTCCAAACAAATGAAACATATTTAATGGTGTAATTTAATAAACACACGCATTGCTATGAGTGGTTCACTCTAGCGCGGAATTGATTTCTAAATTTTTAAAAAAATCAGCTATTTAGAGGAAAAAACAGCTGTTCATTAAGGTGTCTGTGTGTTAGTTGATCCCACTGCTAACCTCAGTTGTGACACTCCTCCTACCAGAATTGTTCGTTCACCCCCACCTGGGAAGGACGTACAACTAGAAACCCTCTAAACGCCAATTACAGACAAATGTTCATGTGAAGAAGCGGGTCATGCAGGAGGAAGGGGGAACATGGACTGTATGAAGCAACGCAGAACACTATCGCCAGCCGCTACTACCCGTTGCTAATTTACGGCCGGTCCCACACTGTCGGCTATAATGCAAACACGTCAGCTTCTCATGCTGTTACCACGCCATCCTGAATTACTATTAATAATTTACTCTCTGTATTCAAAAGGATCAGTTACAGTTCAAGTACAAACAAATAATTAAGTGTTTTTGGAATGGCTGGTAACTAGTTTACGAGACTCGGTAACCTCTGTTGGGATAATGAGCGGAGCTCCCAATTCTCTGTGCATGCGCAATGTGTTCCCGTGCTGCCGCGTATCCAATCAGCCGCTTCTTCTCATTAAAATCTACCTCTTTAGAAACTGAATTGATGGAGTTTATTCCAAACTTGGAAAAATAAGTGTAAATAATACTGGTTAACATACAATACTATAATGCACACAATAGTATATTTCATAACAAGAGTGGAAAGTGGGGTTTTGCATGTTCGAGACCATATGTTTGAAGTGCGAGACTTGTCGAGCACTTCAATTGGTCGAGAACATACAAAACACTTTCACTCGAGTTTTGAACGATACTTTTCACTACACTACGGAATAAAAACAGGTGTTGTTGACTGTGGAATATTTTCGGTTGTAAACAATGTTACTTTCGGTAGTAAACAATAGACAGCTGTTGAAAATATGATTTTTCGCAGGTTGTAAACACATAATGAAAACAGCTAAACTCATAGTAGTGTAATGAAAATATAATTTGTCCATTGTTTGCCATTGAGGAGCTCTTGAGTCCATAAAATATTTTTATGGGAGATATTTATTAAACCTTCAGTGTCGATCGACGTAATATAACGCCATGACTCATTACTGGAAAAATAACAAGATACCCTCGGTTCTGAATCAGACGAGCGGCGTATTGTGGTCAGGTAAAACGCTACTACTAGCAACGATCGTAAGTTTTGTACCTTTTTTCAGTGCTACTTAATATTGACACTGTATGTGGCAGAGTGGTGAAGGGAAAACGGTTTCCGGCATTGGGGTTGGAAGTTGATGGGATCAGTGTTTAACTGTATACGTTTTAAGTTCAAAACCCCTCTGAAAACGAGATGGTCTTAATTAAATCAACTCACCCCCGCACCAATCATAAAAAAAACGCCCACGAACTATTGTAACAAAAATTCCCACAAGCTAACAACAAATGTATCCATGGATTCTAACTTCAATCGGTACTTAAATTTTTTTTATTGGGTCGTAATTGGTATGACTTAGTGTTCTCTAAATATTACTACATTCATTTTTGAGTCTGTCCAGTCTGAAAATAGTAAACATGGTTTACTGCAATCTATTAATGTACTACTTTTTACCAACTTGTGTGATGTTTCTGTTGTTTGTAATTTTCACCAAAACGTATTATGCTAATTGAGAAACTGTTAACACTTAGACATAATGGCATAACAACTTGTTTGTCGGTTTGTTCAGTGGCCACCACTTTATAACTTTGCCAAGTGGCACAGATTACAGATTCGATCCAGACCACAATCCCTCTTGGCCAGCAACTTAATGATGTTACTTAAAATGTAAGCTATTACGTGCATACATTCTTTTATCTGATTCAGATGATATTTATTTAAATTCTTTTTCGATATACAATATTACTTTCTAGGATAATTTTCAATAAAGGAAATACGTGTTATTGAAAAGAATATTTGACTACGTTTTACACATTTTATTGTTTTGTATGATTGTAAAATTATAAATGATAAAGAAGGGTTGACGTAAACATTTGTGAAAGTGTTATTTCTAAGACATCAAGATGTACTTTATCATATTTACTTTTCTTCTCTTTTAAAACTGCTTTTTAATCACATTAGTAGATTTAAAACTCAGATCCTCTTGCGCAGGGTAGTTTATATTTCAGGAAACAAGACAAACCGAATTATTCATATTGATTTTCATAATTTTTACCCCTAATATTAATTTAAAAAACAACCATTTTACTTTTACTTTGATCAAAATATTATATGAAATATTGGATTAGTTTCACTTTCAATACTCATTAGTCGTGTAAAAACAAAGACACACTAAAAACAAAGATTCAAACAAACTTATGAGGTAGAATTTATTAACCCCCCAAGTTATTAATAGTAATGTGTAATAAAATTATTATGTTAGTTTGAAGAGAGGAATGTCTAATGCCTTGTAACATAAAGTTAATTTTCACAAAGAGAAAAAAGGGACAGAGGTAGTTTTTTATGGCCGTATCTAACGCCTAAGTGGCAGTTATAAATAGATATCAACTAATGTATTCTTTATACATCTGTAGAAATAATCACTAAGTTTATCCTTGGGGATTTGGGGGGAATAAGGAAGGACTTACAAAGTAATGGCCCTGCCACCCACGCGGTGAACTGGAGAACTAACTACTAGACTCACATTCAGCACACTATTGGATGAGACCTCTGTTTCTTTCTTTCTATGATTTTCATCATTTTTGTTATCAACGTAATTTTGTTACTAAGTATGTATTTCCTGTATTGAAGAACATGTGAACAATTAAACTGCATAGAAACATCAAATGCAATTTCTCTTATCTAACTACTGCAAGCATATTGGAATATTGAAGACAGCAGGGAACTTATGAAGAATATCATTGCAGCCTTTTGAAATTTAAAAGCCAAATTAAATGTATCACACGCATTTTTTATTGGTCCTAAATACATTATCCTATTACTGATTTTGTTATCTTCAAGGATTTTAAAATAAGTTCGTAAAACTTTATTGTGTAATACAATAGTTGTTTATAAAGTTACTTCTTTTCTTCTTCCGTTTCACAAATAAAATAGTTTATTTCCATGTGACAAATCGAGCTCTATTTTTTATCAGCAGTTAAACAATATCAATTTATCCACATTCTTGGGGTAATACTTGTCATAGGGTTTCTTTTGTTATGATTCCATAACAAATGTAATCCATTCCTCTCATTTTATCTTTGACCTGAACTGTCAAAGGAAAATTACTGAACAAATCTCATCTTATATTTTTTTAGCATTGAAGCTTAAAAAGAATTCTATCTCTTTCAGATGATTAAATACTTTGTAAGCGTTTAAGACAAACTTTGTCTCTAGTGACATTCTTTTTATATTATTTTTAGGAACAAGTAAATTGTTTGGAGTGTTAATGTAATACAGTATGACCTTAATATATGATTTAAACATTGACATATCTTCAAAAAGATAATTCAAAAAATATAAAATTACTTTCTTTAGTAAATATTACAATCATGAATATGAATACGTTTAAAAATACTAGTATTGCTGTTTTTACAAAAGGTGGTTTATGTGGTATTTAAAATTTGTTGAAAGTAATTAATTGTATATATTAAAAATATTTAAAATATGACGAGGGTTATTTTATCCATGTATATGTCGGTACTAGTGGAGCAGTGTTGTAACCCAGCTACTTGGAGACAAAGTCTTGAGGAGATTGTAGGCGATAGGTTCTATGCTCGGCCATCTTAATACCAAAACGTATTACGAATTATCGTATAACGAATTATTTTTTTCATGTAATTTTCATGGTAAATCATCACTCATCCGTTTCATAATATTTTATTTAAGTTTTAATAGTCATTGAACATGAATGTCAAATTGCACTTTCAAAACTAAATCTAATTTTATACAGTGTTGAATGCATGTAACTTTTACATTGCTATAACGTAAAAGCTTAAAAATTCCTTTGGAATATTTTTTCTGCGAATATAACAACAAAAAGACAGATAAGTGTAAACCAATACTATAAGAATGTCTGTTTTTCATTATTTATATAATAATGACGCAAACTCACTGTAAGCTTTGCTGATTGGCTGAAAGTTGGTTCCGTCCCACAGCACAACTGAAGTTGTCCAAGACACACTTGTCGCTCTGCCAGCCACAGATTTATTTTACCACCTGCACGGAAGTACTGAATACTTTAAGACCCTGCTTGCTCCAATTTTAAGCGACTATAACTGTAAGTAAAGTTTAGAATTGCCAAGTTTAAGAATGAAATTTTTCAAAAAATTTTTGAATTACAAGAATTTATTTTTTAAATTGGTATAAACACTGTAGATATATGAAAAAATGTTGGTTTATTATTAAAGATATTATAATTATTTGAAAATTTTTATTTTTATTTTTGTTAATGTTATTTAAATTTATTATTATGCAAATAAATAGGAAAATTAGAATATCTAATTTAGTTTAACTTATGCCTTTTTGAAATATATAAGTAAGCTGTATGGATTAGGAACTTAACATTTTGTTTTTTATTATTTATGTTTTTTTTTATACCGTAAAATCAAAATTTTTAATTTGACCTACAATCAATCAGCAATTTAAATTAAAAATCTGTAATATCTTGCGTGGGAAATAAGAGTTGATTTATAATCACGATCAAATCATCGTTGCATAAGCAAATCGATTGATTACATGAAATATTTGCTCCTTTTGAAAAAATTTCACTATGAGGAAAAATATCATAGTTTACACTGTACGTCAACTTTACAATTTTATCAATCAAAAATCCATTAATGTATTATATTTATATTAAAACACGTGGTTGACAGAAATATTTTCTATAAGCTTTGTACATTTCAGAATTTTAACATTTAAATAAAAAAAGTAGAAAACAATTTACTAAAGCAACGTCAGTAGGTCAGGTTAGGTTAGGTTAAGTGGCTATACTAAAATTGATCACAAACTGGTAAATCCAATGATTGACTTACCACCAAATGCGCCACTGATAAGGCCAGCGATATCAGATTCCTAGCGTATAATGAATACCACAGTGGACGTAAAAGTGATTGGGGAACAGTGTTTTGGGCGATAGAATATTTATCAGGTGGTAGTGAATTAACGAACACATAAAAGATAAGTGGTAGTGCATTAACGGAAAAGATCCAAATAAAAATTACTAAATCTTATGATAAATTTAAAAAAATACAAATGTAATAATGTAAAATTAAACGAGGGAAACAATTGTGTAATTGGACTTTTCGTAGGCTTCTTAGTATCCTAGTAAACACCCTTCAAACTGAGGTGTACATAATTTCTACGCCGACAGTGTGTACTTTATAGTTACGCCTACATTGTCATTAAATTAGTCTAATTGATATAAACATTGCACTTCCTTTACAGTTTTTTAATAATCATTTAGCATCTAGTATTCTTGTACATGCCACGATAGTGGCACGTAAAGTTGCATCAAATCACCATTATTTCCCGACACATTCTCTTGGGAATAAAATAACCATTCTGTTGCAATATACTCGTAAAGGCTTCACTTTGTTTTAACTTTTTTAATGTTGCCATTTAATTGAACGTGTTATTAGGCCTTTCACCAACCATTAAATTTGCATCATTAGTCAACACAAATATATGTGTTTATTAACAAAACAAGAAAATAACAAGTTTAACCAAAAATAATCAAAGAATATTATAAGAACTGTATAGTAAATTAATTATTAATTACATTTTATTAAAGTGTATAATCATTTTAAAAAACGTGTTGAAAATATATGAGAGCTTTGAATAGGCACACTTTGACTGTTCATTGAAGGAGAATCAGTTTTGTTTTCCAGGCATTAAATATTTCGAAGATGAAACTACTATTTTTTTTTTTTTTTTTTTTTTTTTTTTTTTTGCTGATTTTATGGTTTTTTGCTAAGCAATTTTTATCAACTACTGACTTTTCTACTCTGTTAAGTTATTAAAAATGTAAATAATGTTCTTTGAATCGTATTTTGAATTTATTTTTGTCACTCCTGTGTTTTTTTCCTCTTCACAATTACGTTAAATATCGTTGAATACAAGAATATCTGTATTTCTAACGTTATTAGTTATCACAAAATATTTATATTTTTCTAAGGATTAAATATTTAGATAAAGCCTTATTATATAGCATCTTGCCTATTAGGCTTGTCAAATAGTTGAAAATTACACCAATACTGTGTGGTTCGGATTCCAAGTAAAGCTGTAGGTACCATAGTTTCCCTGGCTATTGGGCTATTAATAAATGAATCTTTCTCAGCATAAGTCGAACTCAGTTAGTAACCAGACTACACAGGTAATTCACACTTATCCTACACTCATAAAATGAATCATATTTGCCTTAAAATACGCACAAAGTTGTGTCGGTGTCTCAAATCTGAGAGAGATGGTAAGAAAGTTGGCTCGCATGGTAAAACGTTCCTTGGATGTAACTCTTAAATCCCATTCACTTAAGTACTTATTTATTTTAGATACAGTATAGAAACACTGGCGATTTTAAGTGGATAAATCAGATGACTCCAAGCTTGAGGGCCATGGAGAATCTCCAGAGGCACGGAGTGCGAGGACTGACACAGAGAGGAAATAAATAAAAGTCACATAAAACAGTGTGCTAAATGTATATCGAGTAGTTCTTTAGTATGTCATGCGATGGTATAGCCAGCACCTTTGTCAGTCTCTCACTTATTCTCCTCAAATCGTCAAATATAAACGTTATGATTAGACTACTACTACCGATGTGTAAAGATATAAATTAGTTGTAATCTATTTATAACTGTCACTGAGCCATTTTCTGTGGTCTTAAGAAAGCGACCTCTATACCTGTGGTGTATCTACGATGAAGTGAGGAGCTTCGCGTGATTGACCGTGATACACCGTGTGGTCATAACTCTAAACACGCAACCCTAAGATAAACCGCTTCTTGTCTCAAGATTTATCTTTATGTACATATTTATGGAGCTACATAAAGTCATAAGTAGTGTTGTTACTTTAATTGGCACTAAAGAGCTGCTTCCAAATGCAACATGGTTAGCTAGCCCCACAATACTTCGGTATGTACTACCCTGTTTACAAACATAATACATCACTTGTTCAACTACTTCATTTCCTCGCGCAGATAGTAAAAACTAATTTATGGAGACGTTTTTTCGGATTATCTGTGACTTTGGACTAGATTGATTAGTTTTATTAAGAATGTTAGATAAATAATTTTTGTACTTTTCAGTTTGATGGATTTTTTATTAAAACGCCAAAGATTTTGAATAAGAGTGATGAGTCCAAATGAGCTAATATACGACGTAGGCAAAGGATGACAATTTATTTGTTTATTTCATATTCAACAGTACGTCCACTTTACACAATAAGAAAGAACAAATTCCAATAATAATATTAAATAAAGAACCGAAGAATGATGAAGAAACGAAATGAAACACACCACCAGTAAAGCAGACAACAGCAAAATTATACATGTGTAACAATAGTAAACAGTGGAAGATGTTAAAGCATGAATATCGCAATAATAAGCAATTTCGTTGAACAATTAATTAGAAAGTATCATTAATTAATAAGCCCAGTGACAAATGAACAACCGGTAATTATCAGCTGATTCCTTTCAAAATGATTGCCTTGTCTCTGACTGATATTAAACTGTAAACCTTTAGCTTTTGACACTGGGCTTTAACCAACTAAGTTACTAAGGAATATTATTTAACATTAACCATTTATTTATTTACTAACAATTGTTTTAAAAATATATACATACGCATATCCAATGTAGTCCAATGGTTGTATCTTTAATCTTAAAACCTTAATTTCAATGTTTCTTTTCATATAATTTTGTTGTCTAATTTACTGGATATTGTTTTTCATATTATTGAATTCTTCGATTGAGTAAATTGCAGCATCAGCTAAGTATTTTCTTAATTTTATTTTGAATGTATTAAAGTTGTTTTATATATATATATATATATAATTTCAGTTAAAAATCTAAAAAATTATGGTCCCATGTATGTTTTTTATAATTAAATATTTAGATTATGATGTGTGGATAAGATGTGAATTATATTTCTTGCATTATAATTATATGAGTGCATCTCGTATATCTGAAAATTATTATTCATTTATGTTGGGTTTTCTTGATCAATAAACTTGTGTCGTCAATATATTGTTGATATATTGTGAAGGTTATAATATTTGTTTTAAAGAAATTTTAGCTAATTGATCATAGTTTAATTTGTTCGTAATTTTTATGGCTCTTTTTCTAGTTTAAGGATTTTATCAAGATTTTGTCTACTGGTTGTTCTTTATAGGCAAATACTATAAGAATGTGTGATTGTAAATATGCATAATAAACTTTTTTAATGTTTTATTATTACATAAAAATGACATTCTATAAAGTGCATATATTCCCGAAATTGTTTTAGAAATATATTTTGTTACGTGTCCGTTCCAAGCAAAATGTTGGTCTATGTCCACACCAAGGATATTTATTGTTTTGTTTCTCAATACTTTTATTACTAAATATTGTATTATGTGGTATGTCTATCTTATTGTTTTTTATAGTTTTAAAAGAAATTAACTTTGATATTTCATTAGTTAAAGTCAAATAATATTTATTTAAAAAAATTATAATGTTTGTTAGATCAATCTTTGGTAGATATTCAAATTAACATCTTTTGCTGATATTTTCAAATTAAAGTAATCTGCATATGAGCATAAGTTATTGTGTTGGTTTTCTTTTTTTAAAAGATAGTCCTATGTTTTTATGAAACAAATTAATAAAATTGGTCCTAATCCTTGAAGGACACCAAATTAGATTTGTTGTAATTCTGAATGAAATTTTCTTAATTTTTATTGTTTTGAATTTGTGATATCTCTACAAATTGAAATATGTTTTCGAGATAAGATTCAAACCATTCTAGAGTATATTTTTTCACTCCGTGAATGTATTAATTTGGAATTTTTGACACTATCGAATGCCTTTGATAGGTCCAAAAAGACTCCTAATAAATGTGTATTTATTTTTATCGATAGAATAAATTATTGCATCAATAAATGAGACAGTTGCTATAGTTACTGTATTTACTATTACAAAATACATATTGAATGGAATCTATTAAATTATTTTGTTGTAAATATGACATAAATTTATAGTGGGTAACTTTTTCATAAATTGTTAGAGCATTGGTAATAAAGGTATTGGTCTGATAGTAATAAGATTATTAAGTTGATAGTTTAAAAACTGAATAAAATCAAAGCGATTTCAAACTATTCGTCTATCAGCTTAAAGTAACATTATTAGCTATAAATAATACATAAAGTTCAATCTATCGAAGAAAACATGTAATAATATCCATATAATATGTTTATGTTAATTTTGAGACATTAAATTGCTTGTCTCTCCACAATAGTGTCACCAAGTAGCTGGGTTACAGCACTGTACAATTAGTGCCGATCGTATAGAATGACGGACGGACAGGTCAACCGCCGAACGTTTTAACGTGTTTTGAAGCTGCCCGGACGCCATTCAACGCGTGCAAGCCAGGCGGTAAAACTGCCCGGACGCCATTCAACGCTTGCAAGCCAGGCAGTGAAACTTCCCGAACGACAATCAAAGCGTGCAATCCATGCGGTGAAACTGCCCGAACGACAATCAACGCGTGCAAGCCAGGCAGTGAAACTGCCCGAACGCAATTCACCGCTTGCAAGCCAGGCAGTGAAACTGCCCGAACGCCACTCAACTCGTGCAATCCCGGCGGTGAAACTGCCCTTATAATATCGCGATTTGATACCGGATCGCCGGGCGTTTTCAAAGCAGTTAACTGCCACCGCAGAACTAACCGTATATAATGGTCCATCTTAACTAAGGATAAATACGTGCAGACAATTTATATTGTTAAAATATTGCGTGTAAAACTGTTTGTATTTATTAATATTTCTTCTTATGTATTCTTTTGTTAACATCACAAAAGGCCTATGATAATTCTATTTATACTTTCAAATTCACCACTAATTGAGGTTGCCACTATATTCAATGGGTGTACAGTGTGAAAATTATATTGAATGATATTGGTAGATTTTTGAAATAGTCCCGTAACGTCAGACCGTAGTGAGTAGCGTTGATTAACTCTGTGCTTGGCATTCGGCCTAACAGATACAGTGTATTTTCCAGCTCAGTCAATTGTTGTTGAACGCTGTTACTCGGATAAATGTTTTTCTATTTCTAATTTTTAAACTGAATTTCGACCTACCGTTATTTAGTATACACTAATAATCATTTATTCTTATATCTGAGAAGACGTCGCAATTTTGTGCATATTTTAAGGCGAATATTGTGAATAGGCCTAATGTTAAAGCGGAACAGATCCATGAAATCTTAAACTTCACATCGTCTTGCTTTTAGACATCACACCAATAAACAGCGGCTCATGGCAAAGCCAACGACCTGTATTCAGGGCAGGTTCGTCCAATAAAACTATTCTCGCCTGTGCGATGTCGGCTGTTGGCACATACCATCGAGAGAGCATCGCTAAATCACCCCCTCCCCCCGCGATGTAAGTCAACACCTCAACACAGATCAGATAAAGGGTCGTGAGTGTAGTCAGCAAATCCCTTTCTACTGAATCCTTACAGTAAAAGTCTACTGAGAATACTATCTCTTGATATATTCGTTGTATAAATCATATATTGCCACTTAACATGGATTTGTTCATAAGGTTAAAGCCCAGCTAAAGGTACTCAGTTCGATTCCAATCAGGATTATCACATATTTTGAAAGTGATCAGCTGATAGCCACTGGCTGTCATTTGTCATTGGGCTTTCTGAAGAATAATCGGCCTTAGTTTGTAACAATGACTACAATCGTTCATCTACACTCACAACACTCATTCGAAATAAATATTTATTTATAAGAATAAATAAAAAGTAATTAATTTTTGATTGGATATTTATGGGCTCTAAACACTTTTTTGTTACTAGTCTAAGTAACTCCGTTGTTAATAAACAGGTTTTCAAATGTCTATTTACTTTTTTAAAATAAATTGCCTTATTCAAAAATGTTTATATTTTCAAAAAAGTTTTAAAGATTCGCTGTTTTATATATTTTTGCTTAATTACTATCGTCAGTGACGTTCAAGAGGAGTGCTATATCTGTCGGCTTCAACTTAGGGTCTCTTGTTATGAAACAATACTTATAAATTATACACTAAATATTTACTATACCAAATTTTTTGTACCATTTTACTATATATATATATTATTTACTATGAGATTATGTTAATATATTATTACGTAAATAATTATTCCCCGTAATTATTAGATATTGCTGTTTACTTTTTATTATTTGTTATCATTACTGCTGTTTGTCACTATCACTTTGTATTGATAATTGTTATTTATTTGTCAATATTTATTCCCTGTTATTATTGGCATAGCTGTTTGTTTGTTCTTTGTTATTTTTACTGCTCTTCTCGTTTTCGCTTAGGATTGTTTTTTGCTCTTGTATGTATTTATTCTTTTACTTATGTTACTGTCACTTTTTATTGCCATATTCATGTTTTACATATTTTACTATATACTATTATTGTGAATGTACAGTTTTTCTCACTGGTGATTTGTTTCTTAATCATTCTTCGTTTAGCATCTTTATTTAATTTACTATTTCATGCTGTTCTTTCTTATTCTGTACAGAGGCTGTACATTTTAAAATGAAATAAATAAATATTCTATGATATTGATTTATACGTTGTGTGCTTGCTTTATTTTATTATCAGGTTTTCAAACTGGTGTTTGAATACTTCCAATAATGAAATATTTCCAATAAGAAATATTTCCAAAAATGGGTTGCTCCCCAAACTCAGAATTTTATTTTTGTAACCTCTACCTTGTAGTCCTTCTAATGAAAGCCCATACAAATGATAGGTTTTGTAGCAAATATTTTGGAAATGGCGCCATCCGTTTAGTCACTGTGTATCTACCAGTGTAAAAGTTACTATTTATACCATAACTTCACATCCGATGTATGAATTTCATAATTTTTTTATGCCAAATCTCTCGGCATTTCCAGGGCTTTTTCGATATGGCGTGTGACAATGAGTGGTCACACGTCATATCGTCCTATTTAAACATTTTTAGCTAAAGTTAAAAAAATCCTAATAATGGGGGTGGCGTGTTTAACAATATTTGTGACTGTAAATGATACGGATTTCACTAAAACTATTTAATTTAGAAAGGTTTTAATACTTTGACAAAGCATTGCAGCATAAATTTACCTTTTACACGTGTTAACGGTGGTTTACGAAAAGCCGAAAATAGATTTTTTTATACACAATGACTGAACGGTTGGTGAGATTTTCAAATGTTTATTAGAAAAATCTACATTCTTATTAGACTTTCATTAGAATTTTGAGTTTTGCTGAGGAATTATTGGTAACAACCCATTTTTAGAAAGTTTCATTTTTGTTCCCGCAATATTGAAATATCCTGTACAATTTGACATTATTTAAAATAGTTATTTTTATTTACAATTCTCCATTGTTGGCATTCTAAACCGTTAAATACTCAACAGCAGTTTTAAATTAATAAAATCATTACTAATATATAGAGTTTTACGAATTCATACAGCTCTATTGTATTACATTAAATATGATTAGGCATGTTGAAATGGAATAGCCAATTAGGGAAAGCAAACACAGCCCTCGTCAATTGTCCAGGAGATTACACCGAGATTGAATTTATCGGTTCATACAAAACACCAATCTGTATTCATAAACAAAAATAACTCTTGATCAACGAGTACATAGATGTAACAACACGAGTTGCTTACATTGTCCAGCTCTCTCAACATATTCTGTGAAGTAAACATTCAAATCGTTTGAAGACAGATTAAATCAGATTTTATAAAACAGAGTTCGGGTTGAAAATAAAACTTTGTCATAATTTCCAAGGAGTGAAAAAGAATTTGTCAACAGTATTTCAAATAGCTAGAATCACACAAAAAAAAGAAACAAAGGTGGCTTTCTTATGACCGTAGCAAACGCATTGGTGGCAGTTATAAGTAGATTAAACCTTATGTACATCTTTATGTATCTTTAGTAATAATTACTACGTTAAACCTTGAGTATTTAAGGGTAATAAAGAAGGGGCTGACAAGGTGCTGACCCTTCTATCCACATGGCAAATTCAAGAACTAACTACTCGACACACATTTAGCGCTCTATTGGATGTGACCGCTGTTTCCTTCTTCTCTGTGCTAATACATAATGCTAGTTACCATTTATATTTGGTTTTTTTAACTCACGAGGTTTTTTAGTTTACAATACCTGTAAATAATTATTCCGATAATATACAATATTAAATTGTATGATAACAACAAAGCAAACAAATTTTAATAACAAGTCATATAAACAAACAGTTGATATAAACTTCTCTTACACTACATTTTTTACTTGTTCTTTTTTTTTGAATAGGGCATTTATGTTTAGTAGAAAAATTAATTTAGAATATAGATATACTAGTATTTTTATGCCATAGAAACTATTTAACAAGTGAAAGTGTTTTAAAACAAAGAACAACTGCTATATTGTCCTAAATAAACACTTTACTTCTCCGTAATATTTTACTGGCCTCATTTTTGTTTTCCAACACCACTAAATCTATATATATCTGATAAAATTGACAAATAAAATAAACTTGTTTTTATTCAAGGGCATAAAAAATAATCATGATATGCCCTACAGACTACTTTGAAGGATTTTTTTATTTTTTCTCTTGTAAGATCATCAATTGAATAATGTCAGTCTCTTGGTGTCATTTCATTTATCCCTTCTCTGGATTCCTTCATTCTCTGGGACATCCGTTGTAGCTCTGATTTTGAAATTAATAGTTAAATATTTTTTGTTTCATTAATTTGGTTTTCATTAGTTAAATTTGTTCATTTCTTTCTGTATTTATTTTCCCATTCTGTATAAATTATTGTATGTCCAAATTACGATATTCTTTCTTATGTAATCTGTGACTAAGGTTATTTGCTATTGATAAGCATATTTTTGTTCGTTTTTGTGACTTTGTTTTTAAGTGATTTCGTCTTACTAATTACAAACAAATGATAAAGATTTTCATAACTCTAGAACTGAGGAGTCATATTACACTACAGAATGAAATATTGTAGAGGTAAAACAGCTCTACACTCTAGAACTTCTCAGGTATTGTTAGATTGTTCGTTGCCTCTGAGTCTCGGTGGAAAACCCTTGTCAGTTGTGTGGCATTCCGAGTGCGACATCCTAATACATAGGCTAAATCCATCATGGAGTCCTTTCTTACCACAGGCCTCTCAATAGATGTTTTGTTTTATTGAGTTTTATTGTAAATTTGTGTTACAACGATTTTTAAAAGTTCCACAGTGGAGGCAAATTCCAATATAATTATTGCAATATAAAATCACATGTAAAACATTACAACTCTGTTTAACATTAGTTTATATATAAATTAACCGATAGCCCTTGCTTCGCTACGGGGTGGTTCTCTACGCTTGCTTACCCTTCCCGCCGTGATTATCTCTAAACCATCACAACAAGCTTCATGTGTTTTGACCAATAATAAATTTGTATAAAAATTTTTTAAAGAAGATACTTTTTTTCAAATCAGACGTTGTTTTTTCTAAACCTTTATCTTAACCGTTAATAAAATACAGATTGTATCTTGAACTGTTACTTCCGCGATGTCTCCCCCCCCCCCCCAGTGGTCGACTACACTGGGGGGCGACAAGATGTGTTTTTATGTTCACCTGAATGGTCCAAACAATAATCAAAAATAAAATTGCCTGCAGCTAAAAGTGCATGCTCAAACCCCCCCCCCTTAGCTCCTGTAGGCCCCTACTAGAAATAAAGGCTTCTATAAGTATCAGCGGTGCCTTAATCTTATCTGACTGCGATAAATAAATGTCATACCTCGCTGCTTTCTCTTCTACACGCACGCCGATTGGGCTCAAGTTTATGTTAGGTTAGATTAGGTTCTGTTTTGTTGTGGTAGGTTAGTTTAGTTTAAGTTAGGTTAGGTTAGTGTAGGCTTTGTTTGATATTTTATTACTGTCCATTAATTTATTTCCATAGAAAAAGTTTGAATTTGGGGAGCAGCTAAAGGAATTGGTCTAAAGTCTGATTACCGCCTCAATCACTAAAATTGATCAAGAAACAAGGGATAAGATGCGCTAGCAAAAAGCGGCTTCACGGATTATATGATTTCTCGGACATTTTTCCGTTAATTCACTACCACTACTTTTTTATCACAATTACGGTTAGGTTAAGTTAGATCAGGTGAGGTTAGGTTAAAGTTGATCATAAACTGGAAAATCCAGTGATTAACTTGCCGCAGAATGCGCTATCCGTGTGTAAGTTCTTGGGAGGCGATAAGATAAGGCCAGTGATATCGGATTCCTAGCGGATAGGAATACCACAGTGGACTTAAAAATGATTGGGGGACAGTTTTTAGAGCAATAGAATATTTATGAAGTGGTATTGAATAATAGAAACAAAAAGTTGGTTGTGAATTTACGGAAAAGATTCCATTTCTCATGTGAATTATCAATTTGCATGTGAGTTAATTTTGATAATATATTGACATGAAGCAATTCACCTAAGAGGCTCCGTCATTTGATGCAATTTAATGGACCAATAAAACGAGACAACAACTAGTTAATGCTGGCAATTCAGCACGCGAACCTATTCCGGACCGCCATATATTCCCGACTCACTCTTCGTAAGAATAAATTCACCATTCCATCGAATTGTATTGGCGCAATTCCCTTAAGTCTTCCTCATTTTACAAGTCTTTCCGCGCCATCTTCTATCAATTTACTCTAACTTTTATACATACATCCAACGTGGTTTCTTCAACTGAGCTTTAACATGGTAATAAGGTAAAATAATGTTATCTCAAAAATATATATTTCGTTGAAATTATTATTTTATAGATCTTTATGGCTTCAATAGATAGAACTTATAAGAATATATATATTTTTACATTAACATTTTACATTTTTACATGTCTGAACAATGTTTAACGGTATTGTATATTAAAGCGTTACTTCTTATCGTATACATGACAGTGGTATTGGCCCACCCACACACGTACAGTGGTATTTTCTTACCCACCCACTCATACACGTACAGTGGTATTGGCCCACCCGCCCACCCATACACGTAACAGTGGTATTGGCTTACCCACCCACCCATACACGTACAGTGGTATTGGCCCACCCGCCCACCCATACACGTACAGTGGTATTGGCCCACCCGCCCACCCACACACGTACAGTGGTATTTTCTTACCCACCCACCCATGCACGTACAGTGGTATTGGCATTCCCACCCACCCATACACGTACAGTGGTATTGACCCACCCACCCACCCATACACGCACAGTGATAGTGACCCACCCTCCCACCCATAAATGCACAGTGATAGTGATAAACGCCACTGTACGTGTATGGGCGGGCGGGATGGGTCAATGCCATTGTACGTGTAGGGGCGGGCGGGTAGGTGGGTCAACGCCAACCACTGTACGTGTATTCAGGTGGGCGAATTGGTCTCCAATCAAACTAGTGACGTTGACCCACCTACCTGCCCGCCCCTATACGTACAATGGCCTTGACCCACCCACCCGCCACATGGAATTATCAATGTAGAATTAGAGTTATTGTGGGTACATAAATATCTTCCTGTACGTATCTACTAACATTCAAGAGATGACAATTTATATGATAAACATATTGAATAAATAATATAAACCTATTGAGATAATGTAGGGTAACTCAACTACAGTAATTGTAACGAACACACATCCGCTTACATTAATACAGTAAAAAAAAATAAAAGAAAGTTTAGTGAAAAAAAAGGTTCATGTATTATAATGTTCATTTTTCTCTATACTTAAAGCATATATCTTGCACAGGTTTTATAGTGTACTAGGGGACACCCCTGCACGCTTCACGTGCCAACCCCGACTCTCGCTGCACTCGATACACTGCTTCATCATTCGGCCTCGGCATGTCACTTTGACTAGAAATAATAGTAGATTCTATAACGTAAAATCATAATATTAAATTTATTTACATCATCTCACTCACACTACTTGCGTTGTTACCTATTTATTAGTTAAGGGTATTTACTTTGCCTATTTCAAACGTGTTTATTTCATTTGATTTTGTTTAACAGCTGAATATTAAACTCTTAAATGCATCAAAAGGTTAATTTACTAAACAGCTGTTATTTATTTACTAAAATCAACCCAATGTTATTCTTAAGGAAAAAAAGAAATTTCGAGGCGCTTTTTGTACCCCGTAGGAATGGAATTTCGAAAATTCCTTTCTGAGTAGGTCTCTTAGATACTAAAGCTAACTTCCTTTAAAATTTCGTGTTAGTCAGTGTCATCTGGCTTAGATATCGGTAAGTGTATGAAGCTAGAAGCATAACTAACACTAAAAAAGATCGTAGATCACTAAGAAAAAGGTATTTGTGTTGTTTAAGGTGGCCCCCAAACCGCCAGCAACAGCTGAGAAGTCGACAGGCCAAGGCAGGCTATTGTAGCCATGAAACCTTACCGTCAACGCTTTACACGTTTACGATTTCAACTCTGCGGTTTGTATTTGTTATTACAATGAGTTATAGTGAACAATTTATGACTATTAAAGGTCTAATATAATAGATCATAGGTTGATATTATGAAATTGTACATTTAAAATAGTCAAGAATGATATTCACAGTTTCACATTTAAGTACATGAATTATACAATCAATGTTTTTACAACAAAAACTTAATATCCACTGGAGCAGGTATTTACCTATCAAATGACACTTTCAAGTTTGCCATAATATTATTACGATCCGAGTCGTTGAAATAGAAAGCCCCATTTTGGGTGTTTTTTAAGTTGGCCCCATTAGGTTACACCACGGTAGTCAAAATTAATTTTGGGCATTCAAAAAAAAGCAGGCTGTCAAATAAATATTACATATAAATCACCTTTAAACTTGGAGCTTGGTAGAGGATTTTGATGGCGACTTACTACTTAACGCTACTATTCTAGACAACTTTCGTTCTCATATCCTATGTGGCTTGATCACAAAGTGTTATCAAGACATAACTAAATGGAAAGTTTTCCAGTGAAAAGCTAAGGAAGTCCATTTAAATTTGGTTGACAGTGAATTTCTTTTACTGATAGATCCATAATGATCTTTATTGATAGTATCAGCAATGACGAATAGAATCTAAGGCCATGAAGTGTGCTATCAATGACGTGGAGAATAAGCAATAATAAGCAATAAGCATTTTTATTACCACAATTCATTTGTTACATTTCACAAATATGGTGGTTCGTTAATCAATATTAAAACTAGACAAGGGAATTCATGATAACTTATGATGAAATTCAATTTTATAAAATAGAATAATGTCTAATGATTTAAAAATTCCTTCACTGAATATATCGCCTGTGTGACAAGTAAGGATTTAATCAGTTTTTTGAATTTGGCCAGTGACTGTTGTTTTTTTATTTCTAAAGGCAGTTTATTAAAAAGTCTCAAACCAGAATACAACGGACTTTTTTCAAAAGTAGTGGTTCTGTGCCGTAAGTAGCGCAAATCCTGTCTGTGTCTTGTATTGTGTCCGTGGGGGTCTCCTATGCGTTCCAAGTCATCCCGTTTTTTGAATGTAAGAACTAGGACTTCCTGTACGTATAGCGAGTGAGCTGTAAGAATTTTGTGTTTTTTGAAAAGATCTTTGCATGAGTGTCGTTGAGGGACATTAAATATAATTCTTAATATTTTTTTTTGAATTTTTAGGATTTTTTCAAGTTGGGAGCAAGAGCCCCAAATGGAAATCCCGTACCGTATGATGCTTTCACAGTAACCTCTGTACCTACCACCCATACTTCATCTGAATAAATCAATCATTTAATATGGTTATACACCACTGTTAAGTCCTGAAATGGGAATCATTGTAACTTTATTTATCGGTTTTTATTTAATATGAATGTTTATGTACGTCATGTAGGATATAGTATGTTAAAAATTAGGGTTAGTAATATGTTAAAAACACAACAAACTAAACCCCCTAAAACATTGGGTTAGTTATTTGTTACAAAGGAACACTATAATTAAGTAGTAGTTAGTGAACTATGTACATAAAACACAAAGAATATTATTGTTTGGTAGATGCATGATGTAGTGAGGTAATCTTTTTTTTATGTTTTCTTTCCAAGTAAATGGGTTTAGGTATCTCCTATTTTCCTCTGTATCTCCTTCACTGCAGATGAGATACAAACATGAAAATACATTAGGTTAGGTTTGGTATATGAAATCAGTACAAAATAGTCAGCTGATAGATTTTTTTATTGAACTATAGTTCGACATTTAGTTTAGCCAAACCCATCTACTTCACGAAAATGTTAACGAAGGGTTTAAGATTGCCTGTCCACTAGAGTTTGGTTTTGTAAGTAAGTATGTGATGATAAATATATGTAAACTTGTAAATGGGTAACAATACAAATAGTTAGTGTATAATTGGATCCATTGTGGTAAATAAATAAATAGTATTGTTATTGTCTTTGTACAAATAAATTATAGAGACGTTAAAAAATACTTAGGTATAATAATATGTATATAATATAGGGTCACTTATAGATCAAATTTTCTCTTTCTTAATAAATATAATTTTACCATTAGTTATAAATTGTTTTTTTTTTTTAAGGTTTCGGGTTTTTTATGTTTAATTAGAAAAATACCTATAACATTTTTTAATTTTTGTCAAATGAAATGTTATATTTCTTACTTAGATTCATTATTAACGTTGTATGCTAAATATATAATAAACTATACATTTGTTTGAGTTGTATAACATTATTATCCTTCCTGTTGATAAGTTTTTTAAACAGAAGATTGGCGATATCGTGCAATTTAAATATACCTGTTCACCAATGAATGAAGATCATTCTTATATTTATGAAGGAGACGTTTATTGTGCGATATCTTGCAGATGGAGTATAAATGTTATTTATAAAGTGTAAAATGCTGACGTTTTTAAATAAGTCAAGGTGATTTTAACTAAACTATTTCCAAATATCGATTTAACGTTTTACACAATATAAGTGTTTTTAATCCCCACTAGTATACAATAATATTTCAAATTTCCAAAAAAGAAATATTCTAATTTATTAGTTAAAATAGTTTTAAAATTTTTTAAATTTAATAATAGAATTTTTAAATTCTTATTATCTTTTACTGGCTTGTCGTAAACCAATCATAATTTTTCTTTTACTGATTTATTGTATGATGTATTTTAAAACAGAAAAATGTATTAAGCATCACTAAGCAAAATAAAATTATTTTATAAACCAAAGCGCTAAATATGCCTCGAGTTTTGCCAACAACATCAATGGGCGAGACATTTCTCAGATGATTATTTTACGTACATTGGTTTTGGTGTTTTTTTCCGATATTTCAAGAGAAAATTACTTCTTTTGTCACAGAGTAAGTGAACCATTCTATAGATTCAACCATTTCCAAATTTCCCTTCCATCTCACAATCAAACACTGGAAGCTGAAATTAAATCAGTAAATCACGTGATGAATTCATCCTGTGAATTTTCTGTATATTTGATAAAACTATCTCACACGATAGAATTATCTTTCCAACAAAGTCAGATACGAGTATATTTTAATTATCGATGTAAAATTATAATTCATATTTACAAAATTATAGTGAAAATAGTCCTGTTAAAGAACAGTCTGTCGCAAAGTATCTTCATTTAGGCTATGAATACAAATAGAAGATTATTCATTAGTAAGATGCTGATCTTAGCGATATGGGTGAATATAGTGTACTAAGTGTAGATGAACTAGTGTGTCATTGTTACTAACTAAGGTCGACTGTTCCTCAGAAAGAGCTATTTATTCCAGCCAAATAGCCAGGGCAGTAGAATCTGAACCACGCAGTAATTGTCTGATTTTCAGCTAACTGACAAGCCTGATACTCAGTTCTCTTCTATTCATAACAACCCCACCCGGTCTACCACCTAACATGGACACCTCAGACTTCTCTATTAGTGTCCACATCAATAGTAACCACTGAGTGGACGCCTTGTAGATATTAAGAGAACCGAGCACAGAACCTATCGAATATTATCTCCTCAACACTTTGTCCCTAAGTAGGTGGATTACAGCACTGCGCTACTAGGCTCGTATTGGAAACAATGGAAACGTTTACGTTTTATATACTAAACATGTTTTATGTTAAGAAGAGTATAAAACATTATTTATCTTGTTAAACTGACCTTGGGATCTTAATCTAATTTGATAACCTCTGTAATAAACAGCGTCCATTTATTTGATAAACAATGGAGCATATGTTTTATTATTGTAACACTACAAGTAGTGCTGGCAGTCGGCCAATGCAGAGGTGGCAAGGCTTCCACTATAGAATCACAGCTGAATAATTCGCCATAATTCTATCTATAAGCACAATCGACTCTGGTCTATTAGTGTTCCCCTTTTTATCTTATTTTGCATATATTTAAAAGTATATCCTTCGTAGATATTTTCTCATTTGTTGTTTGCAAGGTCTAACACATACATCCGTGTATATACCAGGTATAGTCAAAAAGTTTCCGGAATGGTTGAAATATGTTTATTGGACAAAGATAAAATCTTCCAAACCTATATTCCTTCAAAACACTCTTCTCCTACAACAATACACTTGTACCTACGATCATCCAGACGGTCAAAACACTTTTGACACTTATCTTTTTTAATGTATTTCAATACTTTTATCGCATTTTTACTGACAGTTTTAGCACCTGGAAATCTATTTTCTTTTATTGATGTTTTTACCGTGTGAACAGTAAGAAATCGTCCGGCACGAGGTCAGACGAGTATGGTGGATGTTCTAACTTGGTAATGCGGTGTTTGACAAGGTACTTACGTCCTAATAAGAATCTATGTGCAGGAGTATCGTCATGCAGCAAAATCCAATTGTTTTCAGCTCATTTTTCAGGCCGTTTCCTCCTACTGGCATCTCGTAAGCGCCTAAGAACTTTTGTGTGGATAAATTTAGCTTATATGCGATATCATCGTTATTCTTCAGTTTGCATGGACAGTTTGCGGAACTCACTCAATGTTGTCATCTGTGGTTGCAGTCGAAGGGCGTCCACTACGAGAGTCATCTTCAATGTTTATGCAACCTTCACGGCAACGTTTGTGCTTTTCTTCATCGCCTTAATTCCGTATGCTTGAAATGACATTTTAAGTGTCCCAGAAGATGACTTTTGAAGTAAAAAACCAAATTTAATGTTTTTTGAGCTGTTCATTAAATAAATTTTCAAAACGCAACAATTTAAACACGCAAATACAAGAAAATTGCTCTCCACAGAGGAACAATGGCGCCTGGGCGATACTAACGCTACCTATATCCCTTCTCCAGGAATAGTACTAACGGATAGATGACGAAATTCCCACCGGCAACCACGCTGTGTGTGTCTCTCTAGACATCGATTCCGGGAAACTTTTTGTCTGTACCTCCTATATACTATAATAAGTTATAAGACAGAGCAACATTTATGTAACGTATCAATAACTTTAATTGACTGATTGATGACAGATTATTCTCATACATGAGACGTCAATACAACTTTGTAGGTATTTTAAGATGAACATTTTTGATTATACGAGTGTAGAATGAGTGTGTATGAAATGTGGTAGTCTGGTTACTATTGAGTTCTACTCGAGCTCAGAAAGGGCCGCTTATTAATATTAAAATAGCCAGGGCAACTAAGGGACCTACATATTTACGTGGAATCCGAACCGCGTATTGTAGGTCAGATTTTCAGCTGATTGACAAGCCTCAATTTTGACCAGAGAGAAATATGATATTGTTATTGAAGTTAGGTCTCATAGAACAGTTTAACATTAGTATGAGTATAAGGGGATTTTCAGTAACTAGGTTAACACGTTCGCTGCTGATGGTGCTGCTGCCTGTTCTGAGCATGCGCTTGGTGCGGAGTGCGGATCCGCACCAACTTCGTATCATAACTGTACGAAAAATTAAATCGCTAGCTACGAACGAACGGTAAAAATTTGTTCAACTGAATGTTTTAAGCAAGCTCACAATGAATCCTCTGTCTGTGGCCAGTGCTCGGCGCCGGGCGCACACTAAACAAATAACATGAGTCATCCAATATGGTGCGGATCCGCACCAAGCGCATGCTCAGAACAGGCAGCAGGGTGCGGATCCGCACCATCAGCAGCGAACGTGTTAATCTAAAACTAAAAAATGTCATTTTTATTTAAATATTCTCTTAATTAGCATATTACGTGTTAGTATAAATACAATACAAGTGAACGTTCCATAACAAAAATGTATTACAATATAACTTTAAAATGTACAAATATTCTAATTATAAATTCCGGTAAACCACAATTACCGTCCCCAGTTCCCAGGAATATGATAAATTTGTGTATAGGACGATTTTTTTTGTTTGAATTTTATCTAAGAAAATTATTCTAAAAATCATCAGAGTCAGTAAATAGATACATAACACATTCAATGAATGCATACAAATGTGGATCTAAGTGACATTTATACGATAAAATTCAAATAAACAAAGTTAAGAATGCTGCAGTATCTTCTACACCACAAATCTGTTTACGATTTTAACGTTAACTTTAAAAGTATGTATCTTAGTAACAATGTAACGGACAATTGTAAGATTAACTTGGTTTTGAGGCATATATTTATATCTAGATGATCGTTCTCTCAGAAAAAAAACTATTTTTCGCTACAATTTAAATGCCAAAATGTGATCTACTGCATAACACGTACCTCTAAGCCGGTGGTCAACAATCAACTCATTCAATCAACGAAGTGTAAAGTAACTATCAAGTTATAAGAAATTACATAAGCTACTTACTTGACCATTTGCTAAGCTTAATATTCATAAATCGTAGCTCATTCATCATTTCTTTAATAACTAATTTTAAATTTAGTTTTTTACCTTCTTCAGAGTTCATTGGCTTCTAGATAACAACTGGATCAAGATAAAACACCTATATGTCCATTGTGGCCGAAGTATATAGAGATCGTGAGTTAACTAACACAAAACACTAACCACCTGTTGTTAAAGAACACTCCACTCGGACACGATCGGCCGTGTTCGAACGAGACACGAACGCTACTGACTCGACCTGGTACTCTCTAGCCTGGACACACGCCAAAACCCCTTTACTAGCATAAACAGAGTCCGCGTCTTCTCATCTGGGACTTTATTTCTGCGTTTAGTAATCTTGATGTACCCCCTCAGCAGGATCACATGCCTTGGAGAAACCTACGTAGCTTCCGATTGTGTTCGCTCGGCGTTCCGTTGTGCCGGTGGGTAGTCTATGTAGGCCCTGTTAGGGCCTTGACAAGCATTCAGTAGGTCTCCCGGCGGATGACGTCAGTAACCTATGGACTCCACTATCGACGGGTTCAACACGTGATTGGTGGCGTGTGCAATTCGATATTGTATATATAGCCAGTAAGAACACGTAACTAAATAGATGTCCCTAATAACGGTAGAAGTTAATGGTATTAATAGTAAACGTGACGGATTTTGGTGTTTGAAACAGAGTAGATTAAATAGATATTATAGTATTACTCGTAAAGCTAATCGAAGTGCTCGCATTGTATTCAAACCTACTGTTAAACAGTTGAAACAATTATACATAACACAATTATTTTCATTATCTCGTACCCAGCCGGTATATTCACATAAACAGTTTATACGTAAACACTGTATGAAGAAACGTCCCATCAGGAAACCAATGGCGGATATTGAAGACTTAACAATTCAGAATAACGCCGAGGTAGAGATCCATAATCTAGTTGATGGCGAAACACCTGCTACACCTGTGCTAGACGAACCAAGAACACCAGGCTGTAGTTCAACAAGTTCTGGCACACCTAGCGAGGACGACATTGAGAACATCAAATTGGAACTTCAAAAGCAAATAGACCAGTTGAAGGAGCAACTAGTAGAGGAAAAGACCGCTACGAAGACCAGGAAACGCCCGAAAAAGATATGCAGTCAGATCGCCACTATTGTACCACCGCCGCCACCTCCTGTGGGGAACCCGTCGCAAGAAGAAGAGACAGGACACGGTGGGAAAGCCAAAACAGCAGCCAGGACGGTGATGACGCTTCTTCAACATCTGTCCACCCTGGTGACAATACGGATCGACGACTACGCCACGGCCTACACCATGTATCAAGATCTCCAAGGTACGAAGATTCCACAGGTGGCATTGAAGTTGATATCGGAGATATTGACTCAGTGGGTACACGGACTGACTATACAGTCATGCAACAACTGCTATATAGAATATTTTATGCAGTCTCTAAGCCCTACATTGTGCACCAGGTATTTGGCGTTGACGACATGGGGCCACCTTCTACGATTCTTCCAAAACTGCGGGACACCCAGAGGTTCCGTCCCAAGGATCACAAAGGCTTCTTCCTCGTCAGCTACCATTATGACCACGACCAGCCGTATTACCACATCGTCCACGACTGCCACTGGTACAACTACACGTGTCGGTGCCGTAGACTTGCAGGATTCTGGCCCTGGCCCTAAACGCGCAAGGCGCGTCGATCCGTCAATGTATGTGCACCTTATATAATGTATGAGGCCTAACCTCGTTATTTATGTTTACGTGTAAGAGAAGTCAGTATAGGCCTAACCTCGTTATTTATGTTTACGTGTAAGAGAAGGCACTATAGGCCTAACCTCGTTATTTATGTTTACGTGTAAGAGAAGTCACTATAGGCCTAACCTCGTTATTTATTATATAAATAATTTACTGCCTTACTTGCACAATCCATTTCATTTATATTGCGATGTATACATTTCGAGGATAACCCCATCTTCATAGCATCTTAAAATATAAAATATAAAAATAAAAGTGACAGTTCTTATCATATGGTAGGTTTGGTGTTCTCATAATGGCTAAGTTGAGCTGTTACCATGTGTTCAGTTTTTTTATCATAATTTCATATATTGGATTTGCTGTGAAATTTATTTGTTTGTTAAGAACAAGATTTGGCTCGTTTTTAACACTTTTATATATCTCGTAGCCTTCTAAACAGTCTAATTTTCTTCCTTTTTGTTCAAAATGTAGAATTTCAATATTTTCAATTTTGCAGTAGTCGTGGCAGGTGTTTAATATATGTTCTGCATAATTTGATTCTGTTTTTCCATTCTTGATACATTGAATGTGTTCCTGGTATCTTTTGTGAAAACTCCTACCTGTTTGGCCTATATAGAATGCATCACATTCACCACATTTCAATTTATACACTCCTGATTTCTCAGTGTTCGGTACCTTGTTTTTTGAGGTGGATATTGACAGATGTTTTAAGATGCTGTTATTTGTTTTAAAAACTACTGAATAGCCTTGCTTAGCAAATGTGTGTGTCGCTAAGCGTTGCGTTTGTGGAGAATGTTCCATGAGGACATATTTATTTGGTGTTTTTTTAATATTTCGTTTGTTTTTCTTAATTTTGGTTAATAATCTCTCAATTATGTTGTAATTGTATCCATTCTGCTGAGTTATGAATTTGATTGTATTAAGTTCTTCAAAATAATCTTCTTCACTAAGTGGTGTGTTGACTAGTCTATGGATCATGGATTTGAATGCAGCATATTTGTGTGATTTAGGATGATTTGAGTTTGCATGGATTGTGGTGTCTGTGTGTGTTGGTTTTCGGTAAATTTTGAAGGAATGTTTTTGATCATTTTTGGTAATTGTTAGGTCTAGATAATTGATAGAGTTATTGATTTCATTTTCACAGGTGAATTTAAGTTTAGGATGGAGTGTGTTCAAGAAGTTGTTAAATAAGTGTATTTCATTGAGATTACCTTCGTATAAACAAATTACATCATCAACAAACCTATACCAGTAAACAATTTTATGTTTGTGTTTGTTGAAATCTGACTTGATTTTTGTGAATTCTATGTTATCTAGAAATAGCTCAGCCAATATACATGATAATGGAGATCCCATAGCAAGACCTTCTTTCTGAAAGTAATACTTCCCTTCAAATTCAAAGTAATTTTGTTTAAGGATGATATTTAGAAGAGTTATAACTTCAATTATGGCTTCATCATTTAATTTGTTGCTGTCTTTAAGATATAATTCTAATATTCCTGGTATTTCATTTGTTGGAACGTTTGTATAGAGGTTTGTGATATCAAATGAGACCAGTTGAGTGTTTGTAGGTATTTGAATGTCTTTTATTTTTGTGACTAGATCATTGGTGTTTCTTAAGTTACAGTTACCTTTAAATTCTATTGAACTTCTGATAGTTTTGTCTAGGAATTTTGCTAAGTTATATGACGGTGCATTAATAAAATTGACTAAAGGTCTTATAGGGCAAAACTGTTTATGTATTTTAGGGAGGCCACGAAGTTTAGGAGCAGTGGGGTTAATAATCTTTAGATTGTACATTTCTTTCTTATATAAAAGGGTCTTGCAACTGTTAATGACTTTATTCACTTCAGTTTTATACTGATTGGTGGGATCTTTATTTAATTGTAAGATATTGTTTTCTTGAATGAAAGTGTTAACTTTGTCTGTATATTCAGATTTCTTTAGGATTACTACAGCATTTCCTTTGTCAGCTTTAGTAATAAGAGAATTGTTATCTGTAAGTTTCTTTTTGATGTTTTTGATAACGCTTATTTCTTGATAATTATTGTTTGATGTATTTGATATTTTGTCAGAAGTATTTAATTTATTTACTATGTCATATCTTAATATGTCCTGTTTGTCAGAAGGTAACAGGAATATACTATTTTTTTAAACAAATAACAGCATCTTAAAACATCTGTCAATATCCACCTCAAAAAACAAGGTACCGAACACTGAGAAATCAGGAGTGTATAAATTGAAATGTGGTGAATGTGATGCATTCTATATAGGCCAAACAGGTAGGAGTTTTCACAAAAGATACCAGGAACACATTCAATGTATCAAGAATGGAAAAACAGAATCAAATTATGCAGAACATATATTAAACACCTGCCACGACTACTGCAAAATTGAAAATATTGAAATTCTACATTTTGAACAAAAAGGAAGAAAATTAGACTGTTTAGAAGGCTACGAGATATATAAAAGTGTTAAAAACGAACCAAATCTTGTTCTTAACAAACAAATAAATTTCACAGCAAATCCAATATATGAAATTATGATAAAAAACTGAACACATGGTAACAGCTCAACTTAGCCATTATGAGAACACCAAACCTACCATATGATAAGAACTGTCACTTTTATTTTTATTTTTATATTTTATATTTTAAGATGCTATGAAGATGGGGTTATCCTCGAAATGTATACATCGCAATATAAATGAAATGGATTGTGCAAGTAAGGCAGTAAATTATTTATATAATTAATTTTACACAATTCAGAGCTACATATTGAAATACTCGTTATTTATGTTTACGTGTAAGAGAAGTCACTATAGGCCTAACCTCGTTATTTATGTTTACGTGTAAGAGAAGTCACTATAGGCCTAACCTCGTTATTTATGTTTACGTGTAAGAGAAGTCACTATAGGCCTAACCTCGTTATCTATTGTTTACGTGTAAGAGAAGGCACTATAGGCCTAACCTCGTTATTTATGTTTACGTGTAAGAGAAGTCACTATAGGCCTAACCTCGTTATTTATAATTACGTGTAAGAGAGGGCAGTATAGGCCTAACCTCGTTATCTATTGTTTACGTGTAAGAGAAGGCACTATAGGCCTAACCTCGTTATTTATAATTACGTGTAAGAGAAGTTACTATAGGCCTAACATCGTTATTTATGTTTACGTGTAAGAGAAGGCACTATGGGCCTAACCTCGTTATTTATAATTACGTGTAAGAGAAGGCAGTATAGGCCTAACGTCGTTATTTATGTTTAGATGTAAGAGAAGGCACTATAGGCCAAACTTCTTTTATTTATTCCTCTGGTTAGACTGAAAATTGTCATTATTTAAATAATAAAATAATCTTTATCAACGAGGTTAAGTTGGGTGGGACTATTTAGTCCCTTATATCACATAACTATACTAATTTTCTAATTTGTTGCTCAATTGTTGATAGTTATTATAAACCTACAAAGCTAACTAAAACCCGGCATAACTAAAACGCATTTACTGAAGTAGAGTATGTTTAAATTTGCGTCCTTGTTGAAATACTACGTAAAGGGACATTATAAATAATAACAATATGGTTATATTAATAATATATGTTTTGTTATATGCCTAAATATTATTAAAATGCCGAAATGCTGAACGCTTATTACAGATTAGAGAGGAAATATAACATGTTTTTACAGTTGAATCCAACTTTATTTTTGGGCCATAGTAAGTTTGTTAGATTTTAGTACTGTTATTTAAATTACACGAACATCAACAATTTATCAATGTTCAACTGGCCATCTCTCAAAATTGTCTCTTAAATGTTACTGCTTGTAACAAATTACGCTGTTTTAATGGACATTTTTCATTTATAACTTACATAAAACGTATTAACTAAAAATATTAATTATTTCTCGTATGAATGAGGTTTGTGATAATTCAAAGTGAATGTAGACGGACTAGCATTGTGTTTCTCCGGGTGGAGTTTGCTGCCGCTCAAATTAAATACAGTTCCCTGGGGATAGTGTGACCCCAAGGGATTGACCCAGCTAGGATGCTCATATACTACAGGCTTTCTATGTTGGTATATGAGATTGCAGTGAAGCAGTGAGATATTACTCACTACTAATATTACTTAAGGATAGTTTATTTATAGTTTTTTTATGATTATGTTTGATTACCATATTTTTAGTTACGTTAGTAATTAAATACAATTAAGGTTAATAATATTATTGAAATTATTCAATGATAAGATATTCCAGTTTTATTTTTAAAATTACGAAAGTAATTTATGCTTTTCAATGTCTTGGTTTTTAAATACTATAATATAATTTAATAATGACGTTGTTCTGCCTTTTTTTAACTTTAAGGGAGCCGTTTCCCCGTTCTCCTAGAAAAACACCAAACACATGGGTTTCTATTTCAACGATTCTGTTTGTAATAGGGATCATATCGCAATAATTAAAATGTAATTTTATAGGTGAATAACGGTTCTAGTGAATAATAATTTGTTTTTTGTAAAAAATTTAGTATTTTTATAATTTATTTACAGTTAAATATGTAGAATTTTTAATGTCATTCTTGACGAGTTTAGATTTAAAAAACTCAGAATATCAACTCGTGATCCACTAGACTAGACGTTTGATGATTATAAAGTTGTTACTATAATAAACACGAACCGTACATTGAAATAACATAATGTTTAAGTCCGCTGACGGTAAAATGGTATGTCTTCTATAGGGCTGTCGACTTCCCGGGGGTGAAAAGGCAGTTTGGGGTGTGGCCATCCTAACGTCATCAGTTGTAAGATGAAAATCGTTAAGACATTTCAAATGTGTAGTTTTTATATTTACTTTTTCATGCCAACTTACATAAATTGATTAAGTTGAATTTTAAAACTGAGTATACCTTTAAAAAAAATAATCAAAATTACTTTATTCCCTCAGATACAACAAGGGAAAAATAATTATGAACACTACAGGAATATATTCCCGCATAGATTATACGTCTTTGCGTGGGGAACAGCTCCGTCATGTCAGTAAATGTTCACAACCAGCAATGGTCTAATGAATAAAAAATAACGTCTTTTGACTAATGACACAGTATGGTAAAGTAATATATCACAACAACAATAAAGACACAATATAAGTAATAACTTAACAATTATAACATAATTTACGGTAAAATGAATAATCAAACAGGTCAATTGTATTTAAAGAACAAACATAGGATTTCAAATCGTTCGAATCTTTCAGATATTCCCCGACTACATACCCACCTTACCAGTTCAGTGGTACCGCACTACCACTAAGGCTCGGTTAGTTGTGTAGGTGAGTATTTTTAATACTGCGGCGTGGCGGAGTGTCTTGGTAACTCGCCAGCCCTTAGCTACGCCTAACACAATGGCGCTGCGATGTCACGGGTTGCAACTTGAATCTATTATCTAGTTAACAAACATTTGAGAGAAATCGTTAGACAGTAAAACAGTATATTCAGCCATCCGTTTGAAATAACAATTTTATTATACTTTAATACATCACATCGTGTGAGATTTTTTCTTTAAAAGTAACTATCAACTAAAAGATTATATTTTTTGTTTTTATTGTAACATAAATTGTTATTAATAGAATAAAAATTATAGTTTCTTATAAGCAAAAAATGTGTAATCAGTTTCTTTCCATACAAATGCCCAATCAGATCTTTACATTAGAAAGCAATTTACCTCCATACTTTTGACTGAATAATTTCCATTGAGAATGAATAGCATTTATGAACTGAGTATACCTCTACTTTAGATTATTCGTAATAAATAACATAGTAAAAAATAAAAAATGATAAAACTTGTAGATTAAAAACTCTTCGAAGAACGTAAACCCTTTCAAAATTCGGTTTGACTCTGATTGAGAACGAGTTGAGAACCTTAAGCTAATGAAGTTTGTCTTAACCAACTACGCTATCGACCAACTTTAAGACGTTTTTATTTAACTTCACTCGCCAGTTCACATGGACCTTCAAGCCTGTGCGTGATCTTTACCGGTAGTCAGTAGGGTTTGAACCTTGGACAGTGCCCTCCGCAGTCTGAATCATGAACTACCGCGCCAGCAATACAGAAACTAACTCAACTATTTTAAGTTTAGGAAAAAATCTGTGAAAGGTAAATTATTGAAGTAAAATAAATATGAGATATGTAAAACTGATCATCCTCGATGGTTTATCTTGATATTAATACTTCATATAAAGTACAGTGATACATAAAAAAAAATAGAGTTGTGTAACAGTTTATAAAGTATACTTGCTTCTATAGCAAAAAAATGTTAGTTCTTATTTGCTCAGTTCAAAAGTACTAATAGACCTTCCACCCAGGGTTGCCACTCATCCCGATTTTAGAGCATATTTTCCCACGTCCTGAGGGGTCCTCGTCGGTACGCGTGCTGACCCGATACTTTGATTTCTGAAGTAAAATTAAATTTGACTACGTCATTTTAAGAAAAGCATGACAACTTTTTTACGCACACAATTTTATGCAAGAATAAATTCAACTAATAATGTGTTTTATTTTAACTACACTCATGACTAGAAGTGCCTCTTTTTAAGTGTATAGTTACTTGCCATAAGCATTTACTTTTGAGTTGATTGTGAATCAGAGCCACTGGACTAGATATGAATGGTGAAATATAATTTTCATCCTGTTTGGGGAGGGGGAGAGTGTTATCCTGATTTTTTCTTAAGTAAAGGTGTTAACACTGTTTCCATCCAAAGCTGCCCTTCCACTCACTTACTACTAAAGACTACTACTACTAAAATTATAAGGACATCATCCCCTACATTTGTAATAACATGGAATAAATGTTTACGCCAGTCGCACACATGTAACCTAAACAAAAGCAAGTGGATACAAGTTGTACACCGTGTCGGCTACAACATTGTTCTGACGTCATTGACTCGTCACTAGTTCACGTCATAGATAAAAATAGCAACTGGCACCAAACCAACATTCTTTGGATACGCAACATCTGTTTCTCTTTGGTGTTTTGTAAAGTGTACTTTACTCTGTAAGCATTGTTTACGCTTATGTTTGCTTAAGTATTTGAAATACACAGTCTAGTCTAACGCGAGCTAACTATCAGAATGTGTCGAGTTGTTATTTCCTAGCACCTTGTCAGTCCCTCTCTTATTCCTCACAAATACTCGAGATAAACATAATAATTATTATAGTATTATAATATAAATAATTATTACGTCATATTTATAACTATGTACATTAGCTATAATCTATTTTCAGCTTCCACTGAGTAGATTTTCGCTGTGGCCATAAAAAACTGACGCCTGTCTTATTTTTTCTCTGTGACCAGTCTGAGTCACCTCCTATAGAGATCGGTTCATACGGCGTTGCGGTACCATCAGTTTTTGAGCTGGTCTCTATGCCGTAGAGATATCGGAAAATATAAAGAGCAGTGTTTTGAGTGTAGAAGAACGAGTGTAGTTATTGTTACTAGCCAATGTCGACTGTTCCTTATAAAGAGCTATTCATCAATAGCCCAATAGCCCAGATATCTTAGGAACCTATAGTTTTACATGGAATCCAAACCACTTAGTATTGGTCTGATTTCAGCTGACGAGCCTCACGAAATCTCTACCCTACACAACATCAGGACCCTGACTACCACCCAACATGGACACCTCAAACTTCTCTAGTAGTGTCCACCCGATAGCAACCGTTGAGCGGACGCCATGTTGGTAATAAGAGGACCGAGTCTAGAACCTATCGCCTACAATCAACCCAACACACGCTCCCCCAAATAGCTGGGTTACAGCACTGTGCCACTAGTAGTGCCGACTTACATTGAATATTATCTTTTAGGATGTTAATGGCAGAAGAAATCAAATAAATTTTACTTTCATACGTCTTAAGATTTTTTTATGTTTTTTACGGTCGTATTCTCAAAAAAGTCAAACTATGTGTTTTAATAGGCATATATGTTATGTTCTAAGAATGTGTTCCAATTAGCTTAACATCTCGTTGGTTTTTATAAATAAATAAAAAGAACATCACAGAACTACAATACGTTCAGTTATTTTTTAATTCACTTATCACATATTTGAAAAATAGTTTCCATACAAATATACTAGATTATAAGTTCGACCATAATCAAAAACTTACGCAAATCCGATTTACTGCGCAACTATCGCACGCAAATAGGGAAAATGTGTTATGACAGCTGATATAAAAATAAACAACAGCTGATGTTACAATGAACGTTATCCTGTAATTAGTTTTATTAAACCGTTCCTACAGGTAAATATAAACTATGAACTTATAATGTGTTTGAAATGTATTTTCATATGTATAGTGTATATAGTGTTGTTTTTTTTATTCTATTGTAATCGTGATTATAAATATGTATTTATTATTAATTTAACAAAGGATCATCTGTACAATATTATTTAAGTTGTCTTGTCTTTGTCATGGAATCAAGTTGAAACAATGTTTCCGGTAGACCAGTTATTAGTTTTGTTCAACAGCTAACGTATTGATATTAATGCACGATGTTATTCTTTTAGCGAAAGTGGAATTTAAAATCGCTATTTTGTCATTAGAATTGAAATTTGAACTAAACTCCCTAGTGAATACTTACATAATCTAGTGAAGGTTTCCTTCAAATTCCACCTACCCCGTGTTACGTTTTCGCTAAATTTTTCCACTAGTATTTTCATTAGTATTTCTTACGATTATTTTTAAGTAACTATTACAGATCACTAGTTTGTGGTGTGTGGAAATGAGGGATAAAGTGCGCAACCTGCTTTAGCTGTAATGTTTTTGTTTGTGGTCAAGAAGTAATAAGTAATAATAATAATAATAACAAGAACAGTTTTGCACTTGAAATACTTTGAATTGTTTGGTAACCTTTTTTCTGGGTTATTTCAACTTATTTATCAGTAAATATAAATGGTCAGTTCTCAACTAAAACTGAAACCATAATAAGTATTATAAACAGCCTACGACTAAGTTGTTAACATTGCATTAAATTTTACTTTTTTCAATCATTGATTAACTAAATTCATTATTAATTAGTCTGTGTTTTACGTCCTAATATAATGGTTACCTCAAAACCGCCTTCTATTTTAACACTGGCCAGAACATGGCCTTCTCGTGTTGGAACTGACGCATTTAAATATACGGCTCTGTTGTGTCTCCTAGACAATAAATAACAGAAATAAAATAACTGAAGACTTCTGAATAGCAGTTCTTTTTACTAGTTAATGGTCATTCAACAGCTTTTTCATCAATCCATGATCTTGATTTTTTTCTCCTTTAATAAGAAAATTTTATATTTTGTAATAATTAAAAATAACAAATTATATTTCTCTTAAAGATTAAAAATCTGTTTCCAAAGTTACGTTAATGTTTTGCAAGAATGTTGATATTGTTTTACAAATTTTTAATTTTTTCGGAAATATTAATTAGTAAAGTAAATATGAACTGGTCCGGCGTCAACATTTTTATTAATACATAGCGTGAGTAGAGACGCAGGAAAATAAGAAACAGAAGCCGCATTCAATATTGCGCTAAATGTGTGCTCAACTTTACCAGCCACATAGAAGGGTTAGGTCCTTGTCAGTCCTTCTTTACTCTCCAAAATACTCAAGGATAAACGTAGCAATTATTACTGCATATGTATAAAGATGTACATTAGTTGAAACTGTATATAACTGCCACTGAGGCGTTCACTGCGGTCGTAAGAACGCGTTCACACTTCTGTTTCTTTTTCTCTGTTACTGAGAGCCTGAAAATATTGTGATGTTACAGCGTTTTTCCAATAAATTTGTTC
>JAQJVL010000476.1:415754-623254 GCA_035578905.1 Stictocephala bisonia | reverse complement strand
AAAAAAGCTTGTTTAATTGTAGGAGACCTAAATATCAACTGGATGAAATCTAATAATGTCCTGAATAGATTAAATGATTTAATGAGTGAATTTAATTTAATACAACATTAAACTAAATTTCAACTCTAATTGATCATGTTTTATCAAACTTTGACCATAATTGCGTTCGTGTGGAAGTGACGGGTACTGGCTTGTCCGATCACTTCGCCCAGACAATAACTTTCACTTTCCGCGGCTGCTCCCCGCTCACCCCCTCGTCGTCACAAAACGTTAGCGAGTATATGCACAACACCTGCATAAGAAATTTAAACATTTTAAACAATTTGTTAACCAAAGAAAATTGGGGTTTTCTGCATTGCCATTCAAAAAAACTCTGAAGATAAATTAAGGGAATTCTTAAATGTTTTTAACTATAATTTCTCAATAGCCTGTCCTATAAAGGTTAAGCGGAAACCCACAAAGAGCAATACAAAGCCTTGGTTAACAAAAGGTATTCGTATATCTGCCCAAATGCTAAAAGAACTTGATTTTAAACGGAAAATAACAAACTCCATGGCATTTATTGATTATTATAAAAGGTATAAGCAAACTTACCGCAGAGTATTAAAAGCTACTAAGGCCAAACACTGGTATGACCGTTTGAGCAAGAGTGATAATAAATCCAAAGATGCCTGGAAGATAATTGACTCGGACAGAAGGGTGAAACCAATTTCACATCCCGTTGACATTCCAACCCCTGATGATTTTAATAGTTATTTTGCAAGCGTTGGCAAGCAAAAACAAGCTATGATTACGGAGCCATTGTTACGTTCAACAATGGACATTAGTTGTCCTCATACTCTCCACCTCAACCCCACAGACCCGCATGAAATTTATAAAATTATTATGAACTTAAGAAATTCAAATTCTGCCGGTTATGATGGAATCACCCATAGGGTTATCCGCCATTGCGCTAGTTTCATTTGTGAGCCTCTTTCAGAAATAATAAATTCTTCACTATCGGAAGGTATATTTCCACATGACTTAAAAATGGCTATTATCCGACCAATTTATAAAGACAGTATTTCAAAATTACCGGAAAACTGACGCCCTATAGCAAATGTTTCAACCTTCTCCAAAATTTATGAGAATGTTTACGCTCGTAGACTTATCGATTTCCTATTCAAATACAACTTATTGTGTAGTGAACAATTTGGCTTTATTAGAGGCAAAAATACAACTGATGCGTTGATAGATTTAGTTTCGGTGGCTGTAAATGCTCTAGACGATAAGTACAAATCAATAGGAGTTTTCCTTGATTTGCAAAAAGCATTTGACTGTTTGGATCACAATATCCTGTTTGATAGACTGTTCACATTGGGTTTGCAAGGAGTGCCTTTGGACTGGATTATGTCATTTTTGCAAAATAGGACGCAAATCGTGGAAGTAAATAACATAAAATCTAAAAGTATTGATTTAAATTGCGGCATTCCTCAAGGTACGATACTAGGTCCGATAATTTTTACGTTGTATACAAATAGTATAACGACTGTTTTCCCTGACCTTAAGATGACAATGTATGCGGATGATATTGCAATAGTTTTAAAAAATAAATACATTGAAAACTTGGAAATTGACAGTTTCCTAAAGTTAACAAATCTGTATCAGTACCTTAATAGCAATAATTTGCACGTAAATCCTAATAAAACAAATTGTTTATATTTTTCAAATAACAAAACATTTGAGATGGACCCTTTAATAATCTTGAATAATTTTGAGCTACCGTTTGTAAGTGAGTGTAAATATTTAGGACTAATTTTAGATAAGAATTTCTCGTGGCATCCACATAATTAAAGATTTGTTATGTTCTAAGTTGTCATCCCAATTATTCCTTCTCATTAGGTATGCAAAATTGAAGAATGTCTTTCTCATGAGGCTTATATATTTCTCTCTCATAGAATCTAGGCTTAATTATGGCATCCTCCTTTGGGGTTCAGCATCCAATTCTTTGCTTTTAAGAGTATTTCGGTTACAGAAAAGAGCAATCCGTATAATGGCTGGATTAAATAAACGCGAATCTTGCCATGAATTTTTCAAATCGTTTCAAATTTTACCCTTGCAGTCCCTCTACATATATGAAATGTTAATATACTATAAATTTCAATTCGGTATTTTTCAAGTAGGAGCAGATGTGCATACTCATAATACGCGGCAACGACATCAGCACAGACCGGCACAGCATCGGCTTCAAATTGCGTCTTACCTTCCTCAAAATATTGGGCCAAAATTGTTTAATAAATTGCCAAATTTGATTAAACTCGAAGAAAGCCCCAGAAAATTTAAAGCTTTCCTAAAGAAATACCTAGTTCAAGGAACCTTTTACTCGGTGGAGGAGTATTTGTCAGGTGACTGATTTTGCTTTTATTTATGTAATATATTTAATAATAACGCCAATGTAGTACATATTGTGATTATATTAGTCAGTTAAAATGAGTTAACATACACTATCAACAAATATATATGATGAATACATAATTATTGTAATTATATGACTTTTGTAATACAATTTTTAAATTGTCAAACTACAAATAAATGATTTTGATTTTTGATTGTGTGTGTGTGTGTGTGTGTGTGTGTGTGTGTGTGTGTGTGTGCGTGCGTGCGTGCGTGCGTGCGCGTGCGTGCGTGCGTGCGTGCGTGCGTGTGCGTGCGTGCGTGCGTGTGCGTGCGTGCGTGCGTGCGTGTGCGTGCGTGCGTGCGTGCGTGCGTGCGTGTGCGTGTGTGTGTGTGTGTGTGTGTGTGTGTGTGTGTGTGTGTGTGTGTGTGTGTGTGTGTGTGTGTGTGTGTGTGTGTGTGTGTGTGTGTGTGTGTGTGTGTGTGTGTGTGTGTGTGTGTGTGTGTGTGTGTGTGTGTGTGTGTGTGTGTGTGTGTGTGTGTGTGTGTGTGTGTGTGTGTGTGTGTGTGTGTGTGTGTGTGTGTGTGTGTGTGTGTGTGTGTGTGTGTGTGTGTGTGTGTGTGTGTGTGTGTGTGTGTGTGTGTGTGTGTGTGTGTGTGTGTGTGTGTGTGTGTGTGTGTGTGTGTGTGTGTGTGTGTGTGTGTGTGTGTTTTAGTGAGACAGGCTTTTTTTCTACTCCAAGCCACAGTTTTGATAAATTTACAACGCCTGGATAAACAACCTCAACTGTTATCTAGAAATTAGACTTAACTGACCTCAAAGTTGATTATGTTAAAAATATTAATTGTTTTAAATATATCCAGGCTGTAGATTGTATTGAGTTTGAGTTTTATGTCATTATTATCTAATCAGTATTTAAGTTTATAAATTTTATATTACTTTAAATGCAAGCTGTCAAAAAAAGGAGGAGGAAAAATCAATTAATATTTTACTTTTTTTAATAAATCTAAAATACATTTAAAACTAAGTTGTTTTAAAGAGTCTGTAGAACAATTTTATTTGCGAAATGATATTTTTCGTTATTTATTGACCAAAAGTTGTGTATGAGGTGTATTTTTAAACGGTATAATATTGCGCATTGGCTTTGCTTTTGATATTTTGAATACATTCGCCAAGTTTTGAAAAACGTGTGAAACTAAAAATTCAAACTAAATATTTTTTATATTTTTCTAAAAGACTAATTAGGAATTCGCAAAGCAATTACAATGTGCAATTTAATTCTTGCTCAAATGCAATTTGTTTAAATTAACTGTTTGATTTTGATACGCGTGATCGTATGTCCGGTTCAAAAATAACACTGTTCTTATGGGATTTAAACCAACATGACCGAGCCTCTGAGCTCAACCAACAAAGCTTCTGAGAACTCTTAAGTACAAAGTTCAAATCTTAGTGTTTAAATATTTATCTACCATCAAAGACCTAAGTCCAAGTTTCACAACCATTCAATGTATCCTTCTCGGATAGTTATTCAGTTGCCACATTTAAAAAATGAAACTAAAACTTTCTCTTTGAATTATACATTTTTTTGACTAATAATGATTTATGAATATAATTTCAATCAGAATCAGTCAACATTGTCCATATGTGTTTATTTTATCCCAGTGGCTGTAACCAGTGATTTTTAGACATTTTGATCGAAATTTAAATTGTCTTGTATTTTACGTGAATGAAATATTAGTTTCTTCAAAAACGACTTCTTTTTAACACAGTTAGTCCTGTAACTATACTATGATGTGTTATACAAGTAGGCAAATATATGCAAAGAAAGCACGTTAAACATTTACTTCTGTAAAAAGAATTAAAATATATTTGAATTTTATTTTGAAAGAAATAATGTGAAACAATCCTCCATACCTGGGTGCCGGTGTTGTGGCTCAGTGGCAAAGTTTTCGGACTGTGGAGGGCAAGTTCCAAGGTTCGAATCCATTACTGAGCTAACAATTAGTACAATTAGTACTTCCCTCGTTGAATAAGATTCACGCACAGGCCTATTGGCCCATATGAACTGGCAAGTGAAGTAAAAAATAAACTAAATATTTAAATGTTTAAAAGAAAGTAAGTATGTCCCCTAAAAAGTGTCTCCAAGTAGCCGGTTACAATGTATTCATACACTTATTTAGTTTGCTGGTAGGCAGGGATACACAAAAGCTAATTTTGTTGTCTATATGCAAGGGGTTTATTCTGCATGTGCATGCACTTACATGCAAATAAAGCTATGATCGGTTAGCAGTTTTGCCAACAAGTTCTGACTTCTTGCGCAGATCTCACTGTCGGTTTATTTGGAACATGTTTTACGCATAATTTCTGCGCCGTCCGTAGTTAAAATGCTGGATACAAAAAAAATCATACACTCTTAAAATAGTTTAATCCATAATATCTTTCCTGTATGACACCTTTTATGGTTATGGGATTATTAACTTTAAGTATTGTTCTGATAGTAGATATCTGTAATTTTAATATTTAATTTATATTCTTTTTACAGCCATACGATTAAATGTTACATTGTATATGGGAAGTTTTAGAAGTTTGATGTTTCAAAAGTAGCTTAGCCTAATCTTCTTAAAAAGCACTTCAAGACTCTTTTGAAATTTTTTTGCAATATAAGTAGCCGATTATATTTTTCTGTCCAGAAACAATCCAAGAAATGATGTTCCTGATTCTAATATAATGTGTTTGTTTGTATATATGAAAGAAATGTATTAAAGTTTTATTAACGTTGTAAAAAATGAATTTCTTCCTTTTGCGTAAATCATACTGCAACTAGGTATTGTGTTTTTCGCGTTATTATGTTTCCGTATGAAATTGGTATTTTTAAATTATTAAATATTGCACAGTTTTCTATGTTAGTGTGAAATAATATTTTAGATCAGTGATTTAATGGGTACATTATTAAGACAATTATCAAATTACTTTAAAAATCTGTGATTTAACGTAGACATTTTATATTTTTGATACTGAATTTTTTTTAATTAAAACTTTCTTAAGTGTATTTTATCAAAAGATGTTTGAGAAAAATAATATTAAAATATTAGGCTGCGTGATTCTAGTAATTTTTAAATACATTAGGAAACAACTGTGGACTATGTTCTTTGGAATAAGTTAACTATAAAAATATAAAGTTCAATCCACAATAAACTAAAAGTCACTATTTTGCTATGTTTAATAATAGCGTTTGTAATTCAGCTAAAATATAAATAAGTTATACATAACACCAATAATTTAAACCCCAACTTAGACTTATAAAATCGTACATGCTTTTGTTAGGAATCTGTCTCGATAGCTTTATATTGACTATTGTTTTCTAAACAAATAATAACTAGCCCCAGAATACGGTTAATGTGATTTTAAAAATTGTAAGTACTTATGTGACTAAAAGAAAAAAAAAAAACAGCTTGCCTGTTGGCACTAGAAGAGGCCTCCGAGTGCTGCTAGGTGATATATCAGCGGGAATAGTAACGTCAGCACAATCAACAGGTTCAGCAACACAACGGAGTAACACGGTAACTGGGAACTGTGTGAAGAACGACCCGACTCTGCCAGAAGCTGGGTGTGGAAATAGCATGCATAACAAAAGGCTGCCAAAACTAATAACTGGTTGACGAAGTCAGCTTCCCGACTGTCGCCAGTCAACTGTAGCCTATCTCAGTCACCTGAAGGCTTTGTGAGCCGCGCTTGGAGAATGAACGGGTCGTTTCTTTTTATAACTTCACCGCCAGTTCACCGTGAGCGTGAAACGAGTGAAGTGTCGACCGTTATCTCAGTTGGGGAATCGAAGCTATAGACCACAGAGAAAAAAATATACAGAGGTCGCTTTCCAATGGCCGCAGCGAATACCCTCAATGGCAGTCATAAGTAGAATACAACTGATGCACATCTGTATACATCTGTAGTAACAATTACTGCGAATATCCTGTAGGATTTGGGAGGAAATAAAGGAGCGACTGACAAGGTGCTGGCCCTGTCATCGCATGGCAAAGTGGAGAAATAACTACTCGACACACATTTAGCACGCCATTCAATGTGAACTGTGTTTCTAAGTGGCTACATCAATAACCAATAAAGTATAAGTTTGGTGTTATTCGGAATCAGACCAATAACAATTCAATGTATTTGCAGTCGGTTCAGATATTTATGGAAGTATTTATGTAGCCTGTTGCATATTTGAGTGACCATAACTGAATGGCTGCCTGAGATCGAAATTTGTCGCAATTCGGGCACTGTTTGCGGCCTGCCTGGGACACTATTAGAAAACCGTATATTTATTTGACATTTTATTTATTTGTGTAATTTGTTTTAAATGGGGACATTGCAGATTTATATTGAACATACATTAGAATCGTATAAAGGCAGGCAATATCAAGGTTCGGACGTAGAATAAAAAAGTTAACAAACATCGATATAAGTTATCATCATTGAGATCAATTATGTTAATAGCACCATAAAAGTATGCCTGTCGGGTTTTAAAAGCCAATTTTAAAATAAGATCTAATTATATTTTTTCTTAAATTGCGCAACTATATTGGTGCAAGTTATTTTTCATTTAGTCTAAATTGAAGCTTTTCAACTGTAGATATGGACAGACATGAACCCGACAACTCAATGTAGCAGAAAATGGGCTGTACAAAGGGTCAGTTAATCCCAAGCACGAACTGAGTAACTTTCTTCGCAGGTGGAGACGAGGGGAGGAATTGTTAGTTGGCTTAGACAAATTCTTCCAGACAACCTTCGGTCATACAATTGCTTCAAATATTGTAGATTCAAATTTTTATTTTGATACATATGTGTTTGGCTTATGGCGAACGAAATTTAAGCAATCATAACTAACCTAACCTAACATATCCTAACCTAACCTAATGTTTGTACTTTATGTTTGTAAATTTGTTCTTCAACTATTTACGTATAGAAATACGCTGTCATGTACGCTGGTGTTATTCCCTGCCACTTCTCCCCCTCAGTTGCCAAATTCATGCATTTCTGTTCGGTTAAGTTTTATGAAAGTTGCCGAATCCATGCTTCCCTTTCCAACTGAGCTGATAAAAGTTGTCGAATTCGTGTGAGCCCGTGGATATGTCACTACCACTTTTATTTTCTTAAAAATAAACACATAAGAAATAAGTTTTCTTTTTACATTTTTTTCTACAACTACGTCAAAACTTGTACGTGTACCACAAAATAGAATCACAAGATAGAATATGACTATTGATAGAACCATCAGTAGTTTTTTCTAATATATTTTACTTTTACTGTATTTAGGCCTACTTTTTTACTAACATTTATAAATTTCCATTACCATTCTAATAAATGAATCAAAGTACCCATCGGCTAATAATCCACTATGCTATATCTTTAAAAAAAAAAAAAAAAGAAAGAAACTATCACTATTATACTTATAAAAAACATAGAATTGGTTCATCAAAGACCACGTGAAAGAGATCTTTAATCGGTGCATTGAGTAAACTCCCTTCCACGAACTGGTTGTTGAAATGAACTTACCCAGGCCGTTATGGCCGCGTGGGGAGTCCATGGAGTAATAGTAATTGGAAGGCACAACACAGAGTAATAACAGAACATTGGCCGATCTGCGCGGTGCATCATGGCGGCGCTGCTCTCGATAATTGAATATTTCCCTCCAAAGCAGTTTCCGGTGGCAAAATGGCCGCCACTGCCGCCAAATTACAGAGCCGCTGTCCTTAGAGATTACGGTTCGGTAATTTTTGTACGATAGTATCAGTGGGAACTGACTGGCCGGTGCAAAATTACTCAATTTACCACTTATGTGGCGACGGAAGGGTTGCAGTTGACCTGCATAAAGTATGAATGGGCCACACAGCTTGTTACTGCGTGGGAGCGATAGAGACACGTTCAGAGGTCATATATTCTGACTAATAGTAACGGGTTCGTCATTTCAGAAGTACAACAATGTTAATTGATTTTAACCCTTCAGGTGAAAAAGTCAATGCGTTGCCGTTTTTTCAGCTGCTCGAGTAATAAAATACGATGTGTCGACCTTATGCAGAGTTAACTTAAAATATTCGTAATTCGGCTTCATAATGCAGTAGGAAATTTACTTAGGTTTTTTTTAGAAGAGGACCCCCACTCTTGAAGAGGTTAGGTTGGGTTGAATTAGGTCATGTTATGTTGTATTAGGTTAGGTAGGGCACCACAACTAAACTGACAAGCGCAACACAGCTGACCGCGCTCGTTCAATGCGGTACGTCATTGATAACGGGATAGATATTGATAACGGTTCAACGCCGGTAGATAAAATAACGAGCAGCCGAGCGGCGATTTTTATAATAGTGTTGTGCAAATGTTTAATCGTTGTGTCTCTGATAGTACGCCCAACTGATTCGCAAGTTTACTCTTCGATAATTTCAAATAATTTGTCTAAATTGGGGGCCCTCTTCTAAAAAAGACCCATTTATTTTTTCCCATATGAATAAAAAACGTCATTGTTTGTTTTATGCCTCACTTTAATCCATCCTGTCAGTGGGGCCAAAATTAACAGCTGATAAACATTTGTGTTGTAACTGTCCGTATTGGTTTGGTGTTGTCATTAGTTTCGTATCAAAAGTTGTATTGCTTCTATCTTGTCTGTTGTTATTGCTTACAAGCCCTATTGTGAATGGAATTTGGATCTGATGTTGTAAGAAACGTTAGCAAACGCTATCATGTTAGTGAAAGAAGTTACGTTGAAGAAGCGTTAACCCCCCCCCCTCCTATATGACTAGACGTAAAAGTAGTGCACACACTTAGGTTTAGTGTTAATATCGCACACACAAAATTATTTACAATTTGTATATTTTAGAATTTTTTGAATTTAGTATAAGTTTACCGTAACTTTTGTGATAACAGACCAAACTTTTAAAAAACTATTTTTTAGAATATGATAACATTTAAATTATGAAGATAGTATTACCTTTAATATATCTTTATTTTTTTATTTTTCTGATCTTAGAGATACAGGCCTATAACATGTCATAGCTTTGTAATATTGTTTAAGAATGTTTAATTAAACTCTTACAGAATGTTTCAAAAGCTCTTGTCACTTTTAGGTTTATATTTTACAGTTAGAGGATTAAAATCTATGGCAGTTTTTAGTTATTTTTAATCGCATTGTTGCCGTATTGAAAAAAATACCTCACATTACAAAAAATGTGAGCTTTACCAACTAACTTTTGATTAAATAATTTGTGTTTTTCGTTTTACGCTAAGTATTCTTCTGTCTCATAGGCCTACGACTTAACTGCGTGTACACACAGAGAAAAAAGAACAGAAGTCGCTTTATTAGGGATACAGCGAATGCCTCAATGGCACTTATAAGTAGATTACAAATAATGTACATCTTTATACATCTACAGGAATAATTACCACGTTTATTATTGATGATTTGTGGGAATAAGGAAGCGACTGACAAGGTGACACACATATAACGCACTATTGGGTGCGACCTCTGTTTATTTATTCTCTGTGGTGTACGGAACGTTGTGCATACAGATCATATGTAATGGCTTCATCTGCAAGCAATCAATACATATTTAATAACATACAGTGCAGGCTAAATAATAACTCGACCCCTAACTTCACGATGTCTTTAGATACGATTCAATTATTAATTTTTAAATTGTAAAAACAGCCTATAAGGTGGGGAGCAACAGGGATGGACTAATGGTCTTCCATTACAACATGCTAGTCTACGCCTATATAGTTTCATTTAAGTTTAAGGACAAACAAAAATATACAGAGGTCGCTTTCTTATGGCCTATTTATAAGTAAATTACAAATTATGTAGGCCCTATATAATAATTACGTTAGGCCTCCTAATTCTTTAAGATTTGTGAGAATAAGGAAGGGACTGACAAGGTGCTGGCTCTGTCATCCGCATGACAAAGTGGATAAATAACAACTCGACACACATTTAGCGCACTATTTTGATTGTATAATTATAGCAATTATAATTATTATATACTTATATTATATATTATTATTATATAATAATTATATATTATATGTATAATCATTATATACAATTATATAATTATACAATTATATAATTGTATAATTATAATTATAGCCAAAATTAATTGTATAAGTTTAAATTCAAAATGTATACGTCATTTATAGAAAATTGATTGTTCACACTTAAAAAAAAAATATTTTTTAACTATCACTTTATACTAACTAGGTTAGTTAGTACCTTTTGTCCAATGAGTTCTCAAAATGTTAATAAAATACATCACACGGTTTCTTATTGAGTTATGTACCTATAAATGCCAATTTTGCGACTTTAGATAGCCATTAAGAATCTCCAATAAGAAATGTTATTGTATTGTTTCCCTCAATTTATGTAGGCCTATTACGTATTAGAAAAAGTAACACTTTTATCTCAAAAAAATCAAATAGAATGTATAAACTGGTACATTGTGAGAATTGTTGATCAAACGACCTTAAGGTGGTGCAATCGGTTTTCGGTGAGTTATTTATTTCCCAATTTTATTATCAAAATTAGTTAATGTACCTTCCCTTGAGGCAGGAAAAATATATAAACAAAATTATTTAACTACAGTAGAATTTGTGGCATTATGAAGTGGTAAATTTAGCTGATTTAAAATCAGCACTAAGATAAAGCCGTTTAAACTACAAATGTTATATTTTATAACTATGTTTTTTACATATAACTGAAGTGATCAACATGTTTTTCATTATTTAAATTTAAAAATATTAATATTTTTAAAGGTAAATAAATACCTTATTTTTACATTTAAAATTATAAATATTTTTAAACTTCTGAAAAATGAAAAACATCTTAATCCATTTAGTTATATGTAAAAAATATCATTATATAAAATTAAATTTGTACTTTGAACGGGTTTGTCTTAATAATGATTTAAAATCAGTTAATTCACCACTTCATACGGCCACACATTCTAATGCAGTGGTTAAAACAACAAGTTGTTTAATATTTTCCTGTCTCAAGGGAAGGTACATTAAATAATTTTCATTATAAAATTGGGAAATAATTAACTCACCGAAAACCGATTGCACCACCCTAAACGTACATTTTGTTCATAGTGCTAGAGAAGACATGGCTATTTTATTGCGTCACAAACAGAAATATTCTACAATGTGTGGTTTGAGATTTGACATGACTAAGTGAGGGAAAGGCAAACAGAACCCGCGCACCAAATCAAACAAACCGTAGCCCAAGCACAAACACAAACAGCACACATAGGGGAGCGACGTTTGACATGACTTGAAACAACATCTCATTTCTACGAATCTTCCAGCAGGAGCAAAGTACATCACTTCTTATTTTTCAAGATAAACAACCTCTAGTCCAAACACAAACAGCACACATAGGGGAGCGACGTTTGACATGACTTGAAACAACATCTCATTTCCACGAATCTTCCAGCAGGAGCAAAGTACATCACTTCTTATTTTTCAAGATAAACAACCTCTAGTCCAAACACAAACAGCACACATAGGGGAGCGACGTTTGACATGACTTAAAACAACATCTCATTTCTACGAATCTTCCAGCAGGAGCAAAGTTCATCACTTCTTATGTTTCAAGATAAACAACCTCTAGTCCAAACACAAACAGCACACATAGGGGAGCGACGTTTGACATGACTTAAAACAACATCTCATTTCCACGAATCTTCCAGCAGGAGCAAAGTTCATCACTTCTTATGTTTCAAGATAAACAACCTCTAGTCCAAACACAAACAGCACACATAGGGGAGCGACGTTTGACATGACTTAAAACAACATCTCATTTCCACGAATCTTCCAGCAGGAGCAAAGTTCATCACTTCTTATGTTTCAAGATAAACAACCTCTAGTCCAAACACAAACAGCACACATAGGGGAGCGACGTTTGACATGACTTAAAACAACATCTCATTTCCACGAATCTTCCAGCAGGAGCAAAATTCATCACTTCTTATGTTTCAAGATAAACAACCTCTAGTCCAAACACAAACAGCACACATAGGGGAGCGACGTTTGACATGACTTAAAACAACATCTCATTTCCACGAATCTTCCAGCAGGAGCAAAATTCATCACTTCTTATGTTTCAAGATAAACAACCTATAGTCCAAACACAAATCGTGTAGGTTTATTTCCTCTGCTTCTCGGAACTAACCTACCATGTACCTTCCAAGTACACCAAACAGCAATTAACTTGAATACTATCAACGATAACTTTAATACGATATACCTCTGAGAAATAAGTTTAATATTATAACTAGCACATATTAGTGGAAAATAAAAAAAGCAGAAATCTTACTTTTTATTAAAAATTATATATAACCTTTGATTTAAATTACTATTGATTAATTCATGAAAGAATGTCTTAAAATACAAACTTGTAGAAACTATGATGAGAAATGTTTAGCAATAAATATTGCGTGTTAAGGGAAATGGGTGGGTTTGAGTGGAGGGTAAGTGCAGTAAATGTCACGTGTCAGGGGTGGTGAGAGTGCTCGTGTGTGATATGGTAAGTAGTGTGGAGTTCAGTAAATGTCACGTGTCAGAGATGGTAGGAGGGCTTGCGTGTCATATGGAAGGTAGTGTGGAGGGAAGTATCACGTGAGGTGGTGGGAGTGCTCGTGTTTAATATGGAAGTTAGCGTGGAGTTCTGGAAGTGTAACGTGTCACAGGTGGTGGGAGGATCCGTGTGTCATATTTTAGGTAGTGTGGAGTTTAGTGTCAGAGTTGGTGGGAGGGCTCGTGTGTCATATGGTAGGTAGTGTGGAGGGCAGTAAATGTCGCGTATAACGGGTGCTGGGAGGGCTCTTGTATCATATGGTAGGTAGTGTGGAGTTCAGGAGATGTCATGTGTCAGGGGTGGTGGAAGGCCTCTTGTATCATATGGTAGGTAGTGTGGAGTTCAGGAGATGTCACGTGTCAGGGGTGGTGGAAGGCCTCTTGTATCATATGGTAGGTAGTGTGGAGTTCAGGAGATGTCACGTGTCAGGGGTGGTGGAAGGCCTCTTGTATCATATGGTAGGTAGTGTGGAGTTCAGGAGATGTCACGTGTCAGGGGTGGTGGAAGGCCTTTTGTATCATATGGTAGGTAGTGTGGAGTTCAGGAGATGTCACGTGTCAGGGGTGGTGGAAGGCCTTTTGTGTCATATGGTAGGTAATGTAGAGGGCATTAAATGTCACGTATCACAGGTGGTGGTGCGGCTCGTGTGTCAATGTTATGTAGTGTGTGAGTAGTAAATATTTTAGTGCCAGGGATGGTAGGAGGACTCGTGTTTCATATGATAGTGAGGGTAGAGGGTATTAATCATTTTCTTTTGGGATATTTAGATTTAGAGGGCTTACATATTGTATAAAATAGAGCATGACGGATAGAAAATATCATGCGTTGAAACAATAAGCAATGTTGCTTCTTATTTTAATTTAGAGGGGCTCTGCAAGTTGGTATCAAGTATAAGTAATCTAGATTCTAGTATGTAAACTAAATATGTAGATTTATCCACGGAAATTAATATTTTGTAAATAAACATATACGTAGTGTCGTGTTGGAAAACACTGAGGCCTCTTGTGCGTTGTAAGTAGGGAATATGGCAGCGATATATCGATGCATCGTAAATATCAATAAATATGTTTCGATATATCGACATATTAGTATCGATATTTTATTTCGATAATATCGGCCATATCGATATTTTGGTACGATATAGCATACCACTAAATAAATACTAACGTTATTCTCTCTTCTCAAAATCGTCACGATTCGAAATTAAAAAATACGTTTAAATTACCTCTTGCGCGTACAGAACATTTATTGAAATAATAAAGTAAGTTTATTTCGTGAGGTTAATGCACTAAAATGTAGTTTGTTGTATACCAGTGGGTGGAACGGGTGGCGATCCTATAGGAATGCTATTAAACTATTCTTTTACAACTAACATTATAATTAAATGTATAATTATTCTTATTTTGAATTTTTTTTCTTTCAAACCTTAATTTTTCTCGTGTACAGTAGGTAAATGAATTCAATTTTGACATTCAGTAGGATATACTTAATAGTGATAGCAAAACATGAGTGTATTTTTGTCCATGACATAAGAGTTAGTGCATAATTTTATAATCATTTAAAATTCAATTTATTGGTTACCCGATATATCGATATTTTTATTTCGATAATATCGTTCGATCAATATTTGGTTTGTGATATATCGATAGTTCGATATGTAGATACGTTGAAAATATTTGCCATCCCTAGTTGTGAGACTATCGGTTTTCAGAGATGGAGAATTTTGTATTGATGACCAAGAGCAGATATCAGGAAGCACAGTGATAAAGAATGGGTGCGGCGGGCGTTGCCGGCACAATCGTCTTTCTACATCTGTGTCGTTGAGTTAGATGGATAGTCTTGAGAAAAGTTGATGAACCCTATTCCACTGATCAATGTATTGCTCATATCATCTTTGCATATTTTATGACTATATGTTGTGCGTTAAGATACATTAGCTGTTAACAAAAATATTATTTTACATAAATACTATCATAAATTAATGGCCTTATTTATACGATATGTATTTAAACGAATAACAGTGTATGTTTACAATGCAATCAACATTTATTCGTGCGATGACGATGCGTTCTGCCTAATATCGTTATATTGATTAATAATTAAAAATATTCTTGTTCAAGCTCTTAATAAAACAACGTATACCAAAACTATTTATCAATCAATGGGTATACTTTTAAATTTTTTTCACTTGAAGACAATTTACAACTGCTGTTAAAATATTGTAACTAATAACATGTACTTTTTGAAAGTGTGCTGATTTAGGTGACTTGTTCGCTGAATCCCATTTAGAACTGAAGTTTATTAATTCAATAAAAGTGCATATCCAAACTTATCATGCCTTACCTTAAATACACAAATTTCTCAACAAAATTTGTTTTGCTTATATCTTTGACGTACAATTTTACGTAAGAATATATTTTACTGATTACCTGAAAATTCCTAATTATGAACACTGTTGAACATTTGTAGGCTACTATAAAATACTGGTCAGTTGATGTTTTTGACTTATTATAATGGAAAATAAAAAATAATTGAATGTTACCCTTACTCTCTACATTTTATCGGGCAATTTCACTTCTACCCATTATCTAAAAACTTACAGGGGATCATTCATTGCAAACTCGTTAAAAAAGAATGTATATTTAAAAGTTGTTGTTGCTTTTTAGACTAAAATTAAACTAACAATAAAGTTACAATGAACTAACATTTTTAACAATCACAAACTTTCAAAATAGTTAAAATAAACAAATTCTAATTATTCAAAACAGGAAACAAACTACAAACTGACCCGTAAATCTATTATCTTGAAAGTATGTAACTAAGAGAGAGTGGTAATAATTAGAAGAGACGATAGGTCTATTTATTTATTTATTTTTATTTTTTATTTTTTTTTTTTATTATTCATAAGACGCCGATCATCATGATATGGCGAATATGGATTTCGAATGAGTGTGATGAGTGTTGATGAGCGAATGTAGTCATTGTTACAAACTAAGGCCGAATATTCCTTAGAAAGTGTCATTAATTAATAAGCCAATGACAAATGAACAGCCGGTGGTTATCAGCTGATCCTTCTCAAAATGTATTATGACTCTGATTGGGATCGAACTGACAACCTTTAGCACATGAAGCTGGGATTGAACCAACTACGCTACCGACCAATTTCTACTAATATTCAATAAAAATAAAAATGTTGTCTTACATAAAAAGCCTAAACCGGTCTATAATAAATGTCGGGTGGTATTACAGTAAACTCTATTACTGCAAAACTCTAGGTATCGTATTTTGGTATTTTGACCAATAATTTCTTCATTCTAAATTTTTAACTTGCCGTAATGTATGTAAGTTATATAAATATTTATTGTATAGTGAGTCCACTATCGGTTGTAAATATATATTTATGTGTTCCTTATGTATATTATGTCACTCTCCATAACGTAGTACGCACGTTCACCCATAAACATCAAATCTACTAGACAATATATAAATATTTTAGACAAGCTGACTTATTTATGCGTGTATATATATATATTTATTTATTTATTTCTCAATAGTACAAAATTAAGCCTCAATATATTCATTTCTTACAAGATTGCTATAAACTAGACTTAAATCTAAAGCACCAATAGCATTAGAGTAAATTCTCGATTTAACGGACCCTGGTTGAACGGACATCGGATTTAAGGGACAGCTTACAGCTGTATTACAGTATCTGAATTTATATATATATATATATATATATATATATATATATATATATATATATATATATATACTGCTCCTTACAGGAATTTTTGGAAAAATTTTAAACTATAAAACTGTTTTTCTTAGACAAATATACCACAGATAGTTATTATTATTGTTCAATACATCCTAAATACCCTTTTTCCTGATAGGTTAATCACTTTTATAGGCATACAATTTGTATTTGTATATTTTATTAATTATTGAGTCAACAATTAGCTTACAGTATCACTGTTAGTTTTATTAAGATGTGGCAATACATAAAGCTTGCGGTGAATTCATCCTGATTTAACGGACTAGAGCTTACAACATATAGTCCGTTAAACCGAGGGTTTACTGTTACTGAAAATAGATGAGTATAAAAAATACCAATGTAAATCAACTTTTAGATATTAAAAATTATCAAAATTATAACACACAAGTAGAAAATTATAAAGGTAATACACGTATAAATGTAACAATATTGAAATTAAGAAGAGAATCACAAATACTGAACAATAATTACGGTAGTAAATAGATAATAAACAATAATACATTTATTTCAAAATACTAGAACTAGAAAATAAATCTATATAAATAAAAATAAACTATAATAGTAAGTATAAATAACTTTTTGGACGATTCCAAGCGTTTAGGATACTAACAATAAAGTCATAAGAATTAATAAATACTAGTTTATAAAAGTAACTGCGTTTATTATTAACAAAATAAATATTGTAAGCAATGAGTAGCTATTAGCATTAAAAATACACTATATACAAGTGTTTAGACACGTATTACTTAAAATATTAAACTTCACTTACCAAATCATATGGGCCTATAGGCCTGTGCGTGAACTTTATTCAATGAGTGAAGTACTGACCGTTAGCTCGGTTGGGAATTCGAACCTTAGACCTTGCTCTCCACAGTTCCAAGTCTAAGCCACCACACCGGGTAATGTATTCAAGTAATTCACAGTTTTAAAAACAAAATAAATTTTTTTTAAACTAAATATATATAGAGAATGTACTCCTTTTATACAAACAGATTTATACATAATGTATATTCTAATTTACTGTACAAAGAGGCCTATTGCGTGATATTTGTTTACGCATTTAACCACTGCGAAATGAGAAACAGAGGTCGCTTTCCTACGGCCACAGGGAATGCCTCATTGGCAGATATATGAAATGAAATAATGACTTATTTTCTATAGCAATTACAAAACTTTAGTACATTGTAGCCATGGAAATACCAGTCATCACTGTCCAGTCTTGATGATACATAACAAATACATAACATTTTCTTGCCTATAAACTCTGAACCTAAGCGGACTTGTGCAGCAGTCTTAATAATATTCACTACTTCTAACTTCTAACAAACTATATCTAATAAATATATAAAACTTGTTTACTTGTATAAAAAAAATTAACAAAAGTATAAACAATACAATTTGTATACATGAAACAAAACAAAACACAAATATAAAAAGCAACATCACACTCGTGTATATAGACATTTACATTTCGTGTATATAGAGATTACAACTAATGTAAATCTTCCTTTATCCTGGAGGATTTTGGGTAATAAGTAAGGGGTAGTGATAAGGTGGTGGCCCTGCAATCGCATGACATACTGGAGAACTAAGTACTCGACACACGTGAAGCGCACTATGGGATGCGACCTCTGTTTATTTCTTCTCTGTAGTTTAACAAAACTGTAACAACAGAAACGAAATTGTCAACATAAGATCTTGATACAATTTTTAAAAACATTCCCTTAAAATATTTATACACAATACAAGTAAATGTCATACAACACATTGTAATAAATTTGTGTTGTATGACGTTTACTTGTACTGTAAGTATGTATAAATAAATATATATGTATATAAATATATATATATATATATATATACCAACACGTATTATGGTAATTAAAAAACTAACATAACATATTTTCCCAGCCTTAGATTCGCAATCTAAACGTCATACTGTTACGAAAAAAGAATTAATAAAGTAAGAAATCTTCGATAGTAAATTAAACTACAGCAACATCTACTGTAAAAAAAATGAATGAGAACAACATCACTGAGGGACACCGTACTATATTTCGATTCTCTATGAGCACTGATTGTTTTTATTTTCATTTTTTTATGTGCAGTGATAGACACAATTATGTTACATGCATATAAACTCCGAATATGTACGTATAACACCGATTTTTAATCTTTTTTCTAATTTACTGCCACTGGACGAATCAGGATATTTAGAGTTTGATTTTTTTTTAATTAAATTGGAGACTGTTTTCTTAGATTACAATATTTTACTTTTGTTCTTATAATAAATAATTTTGTTTATGGTTTAGTAATATATAGGATCAATTTTTAAATAATTCAAAACAGGATTCATACTCGTATTACAACGATTAAAAATTTTCAAAACTACTGTTAAAAACTGTCAATTATGTTTGTTTTTGTGCATTTTCTACAAATTATATTATTGTTGATCTTTTTATATGCAATATCTTTTTATGTTATTGTTACATATTCCTCTTTATAGGATTATAACATTAATAAACATACTCTTTGATGTTTTTGTTGTCTGAAATTTTAATTAATTCTTACAAGAATTAGAAGAAAAGAGTTTTTAATTTTAAGTTATTTATTGTTTTAAATTATATAAGTTTTGTTTGGTGGTGCCACAGGAAAGATAGAACATCTTAGACTTGTTCCTACTTGATAAAATTATGTGTATGAAATGTTTTCTTGTGTTTAGTGAATTTATTATAAATAAATAAAATATTCATGGAGTAAACGTGTAAGTTATCCACCATAAATAAATGAATTCAAACTAAAGTGTTCGGTTAAATTTCGTTTAAAACCTACTTGCTCTTATCACTTGAATATATTTTACACCAACCTGATTTTAATTCGTTGGTTTAAATGACTGCAAGCGTGCCTCACGAGCGGAGTGGTTGCAGCGAGTACTGTTCACTTGATTAATGCATGTCTCGACCACTGAACTGTCTTACAGCAGATTTTACTCATGGTTAATGACTGACCAAATGACTAAGTTACGACGTCGCTTCACTTAATACAGTGTCTGTTGTAGCGTAAACATCTGGTATACAATAATACAAACGAGAGTCACTTGCGTGGCGTCCGTAGCTCCGATTCACACATCTCCGAAACAATGTTTTCTGTCCTGAGAGTACAAAAAATCAGGTGTCGTATAGCTCCGAATCTATTAGGGCCGAATCTCTTAGGTCCGAATTTTTCAGTGGGTGTGTCATAGCATTTGAAGCTGTGTGACAACTTCATTTTCGGCGTTATGAGGATCGGTGTTATAGTATTCGGAGTCATGGGACCTCACCGTCACTTGAGACTGAAATAAGAAATAAGCACATGAGTAGATAGAATCACAGTAATATAATACAGTTTTAAAGCAGATATAAATTGTAATGTGAACTTTTACAAGACGACAGAATTTTTTTTATGTAACTATTGTAAATCTCAGTAAACAGGCATATTGTTGGCTAATCAAATTAATTTATTTTGAAAGATAGATAGAGGGAAATGGGGAAGTGAGAGGGGAGAAAGCAAGAGGATGAGATGGGTGTGTATATAAATCCCACAGCACATTATAGCATTTAAATATTGCTATGAATAATAAAAACAATTTTAAATTTTCACATATCAGTAAAGTACTAATATTGTATCGATTTTTTTATATACAGTATAGAAACATTTTACTAACAATGTTGAGTAGGCCTAAGCTGTAATTACTAAAGTATCAAATATTTACTAAAACGTTCTTCACAGAGTTATAGAATGTAATAGCTCAACCAGCAAAAGATCACCTCATCGAAATAATAAAATATACAACATTGAAAATTGTTACCATGCATTCCTTGTTGTGAATGAGCAGCAATGTTGTTAAATGCAACTACAATAGATGAAATAAATTGGAACAAATTTAAAAACTAAATACTAGTAGTTTTGTATATTGAATGGCCAAAAAATAAATCGTACTTCAATGCAATAAATATGATTGTAATTAAAACACATAGCTTATATAATTTTAATATTAAGAATGGCCATAATGTTTGAAAAAAATTCTCTCATGAAAATTATAGCAAAGTTAAAATAAAGTAATATCAATTTTATAAACTTTCCAAACATACCAGCGAAGAAATTGCTCTCTAAAATAGAAGAAAGTCTATATGTTAAATCCCTGTCACTGGCTAAAATACCATAGTTTGAAGTAAATGTATGTTCACTCAGATTAAGTGACGACATTGTGTATTTAGAATATGACTTGTACCCTTTTTTTCAATCTGGTAATCTAATAAATAAAAAGCATTTTAGGTTATTTTGATCTACAATTCTTAACTTTTTCTCAAAGCTTCGACTGAAAGCTTTCTTAAACATCACCTAAGTCTGTTGACATAACTAATACTGAATATGTTTAACAGTAAAATAATATTAGTAATTAAAGAGCCATAAATGTTCGTGGTTACCAAATACTTCTTCTTGTTGTGATTCGATCATATTTGGCCCTGCAGTTACTTTTCTGCATCATCCATGCATTATCCTAGCAGTATCCATGGACGAGACCAAGTGGTTCGAAGTTGGGACTCGGTGTCGGTTTACGAAACTTGTGACGATTAATACTTGAATTTGTTATCTATTTTGAAATTGATGTTGATTGTAAACAATCGTGCATTACTTGTGGTCTGCTTTGTAATTGATGTTCATGGTAGAAGACGTACATGACTTGTATAAATTGCTATGTAATTATTGTTGATGGTGAACGATCGCACACGCATTGTGTAGTCTACATTTAATTAATAATGAGAGTAAACGGTCGTACATACATTGTGTAGTCTGCTTTATAACTGATGTTCATGGTGAAATATGTACATGACTTGCGTAGTATATTATTATTATTGGGAGTGAAAGTTCGTTCATGCATTGTGAAGTCTACTTTATAACTGGAGTCATGGTGAAATATGTACATGACTTGCGTAGTATATTATTAATATCGAGGGTGATACAAATACAAATACAAATACAAATACAAATATCTTTATTGCCATCAAACAAAGTAACTTGCATTAGCAATCGTCTTTACAAGAATCTATTTAAAATCTATAAACACATTTCTTATCAAAATAATCCTTAACACTATAAAAGCTATTTTTAAGGAGGAAACTTTTCACATTTCTTTTAAAGGTAACAAAATTACATTCTTGTTTTAGATTGATTGGAAGGTTATTGAAAATTTTTATACAGTTATAAAATGTGTGGTTTTTGAAAAAGTGTGATCTGTGTGGTGGTATGTTATAGTTGTACTTGTTCCTGGTTTTACTATATAAAGATGGTAGAAATTCAGAGAAAATGTGCTGGTTCCTTTTCATAAAAATAAGTGACTCCAAAATATAAATCGATGGAAAAGTGAGCAAATTGAAATCTTTGAAGTAGGGGGCACATGATTCTGTTTGGCCAATTCCTGCAATTATCCTCACAGCTCTTTTTTGAAGAATGAAAAGAGTCTTTGTATAAGAGCTCTCAGATCCCCAAATGGCAACTGCATATGAGAGAAAAGGATATATAAGGGCATAATATGCTGAAAGAAGAATTTCAATGCTGGAATAGGTGGAGAGACGTCTTAATATAAAAACTCCTGACGACAAACGGCTCGCGACATGTTCGATGTGAGAGTGAAATTTCAAATTGGCGTCAAGGTGGAGCCCCAGGAATTTTACACCATCTTCCGCAGTAACGATACTTTCTCCTATGGAAAAGTTTAGGGGAAATGTCTCTTTATGGCCAATGGAAAAATCAAGTAGTTTAGTCTTATTTGAATTGACACACAAGAAATTTTCTTGGAACCATTGTACAATGTTGTTTGATTCAGTATAGGAGGCGATTTCCAAGTCTTGTCGTGTCTGACGAGATATGGCCAGTGATGTGTCATCGGCAAAGAGACACAGGTTCCCCTCAAGGACGCTTGATTTTAAGTCATTTATATATAAAATAAACAGCAACGGGCCCAGGATGGAACCCTGAGGGACTCCAGAGATGACAAGCTTCTCATCTGAGTATGAAAATGTCATACAGTCTTGATCTATTGAGGGTATCTTTACTATTTGCCTGCGACCGATAAGGAAGGAGGAGAACCACTTTAGAGCAGTGCCCCGAATCCCAATGCTTTCAAGTTTTTCAAGCAGCAGACCATGATTTACCATGTCGAAGGCTTTTCTGAGATCGAAAAAGACACCCACAACAGATTTTCTTTGATCCAGCTCTTTTACAACTATGTTAATAAGAGAAAACATGGCATCTACAGTAGACTTGCCCTTTAAAAAGCCGAATTGACCAGAAAATAAAATACTATATCTATCCATGAAAGAAATCAATCTATTTAAAACTGCTTTCTCAAAAATCTTAGAGAATGAAGATGTTATTGCAATGGGGGTGAAAGGTCGTACATGCATTGTGAAGTTTGCTTTATAACTGATGTTCATGGTGAAATATGTACATGACTTGCGTAGTATATTATTAATATCGAGGGTGAAAGGTCGTACATGCATTGTGAAGTTTGCTTTATAACTGATGTTTATGATGAAATATGTACATGACTTTCGTAGTATATTATTAATATCGAGGGTGAAAGGTCGTACATGCATTGTGAAGTTTGCTTTATAACTGGATTCATGGTGAAATATGTACATGACTTTCGTAGTATATTATTAATATCGAGGGTGAAAGGTCGTACATGCATTGTGAAGTTTGCTTTATAACTGGAGTCATGGTGAAATATGTACATGACATTCGTAGTATATTATTAATATCGAGGGTGAAAGGTCGTACATGCATTGTGAAGTTTGCTTTATAACTGATGTTTATGGTGAAATATGTACATGACTTTCGTAGTATATTATTAATATCGAGTGTGAAAGGTCGTACATGCACTGTGAAGTTTGCTTTATAACTGGAGTCATGGTGAAATATGTACATGACTTGTGTAGTATATTATTAATATTGGGAGTGAAAGGGCGTTCATGCATTGGGAAGTCTGATTTATAACTGGAGTCATGGTGAAATATGTACATGACTTGTGTAGTATATTATTAATATTGGGAGTTAAAGGTCGTTCATGCATTGTGAAGTCTGCTTTATAACTGGAGTCATGGTGAAATATGTACATGACTTGTGTAGTATATTATTAATATTGGGAGTGAAAGGGCGTTCATGCATTGTGAAGTCTGATTTATAACTGGAGTCATGGTGAAATATGTACATGACTTGTGTAGTATATTATTAATATTGGGAGTTAAAGGTCGTTCATGCATTGTGAAGTTTGCTTTATAACTGGAGTCATGGTGAAATGTGTACATGACTTTTGTAGTATATTATTAATATTGGGAGTGAAAGGTCGTTTATGCATTGTGAAGTCTACTTTATAACTGGAGTCATAGTGAAATATGTACATGACTTGTGTAGTATATTATTAATATTGGGAGTGAAAGGTCGTACATGCATTGTGAAGTCTACTTTATAACTGGAGTCATGGTGAAATATGTACATGACTTTTGTAGTATATTATTAATATTGGGAGTGAAAGGTCGTTCATGCATTGTGAAGTCTACTTTATAACTGGAGTCATGGTGAAATATGTACATGACTTGTGTAGTATATTATTAATATTGGGAGTGAAAGGTCGTACATGCATTGTGAAGTCTACTTTATAACTGGAGTCATGGTGAAATATGTACATGACTTTTGTAGTATATTATTAATATTGGGAGTGAAAGGTCGTTCATGCATTGTGAAGTCTACTTTATAACTGGAGTCATGGTGAAATATGTACATGACTTGTGTAGTATATCATTAATATTGGGTGTGAAAGGTCGTTCATGCATTATGAAGTCTGCTTTAAAACTGGAGTCATGTTGAAATGTGTACATGACTTTTGTAGTATATTATTAATATTGGGAGTGAAAGGTCGTTTATGCATTGTGAAGTCTACTTTATAACTGGAGTCATAGTGAAATATGTACATGACTTGTGTAGTATATTATTAATATTGGGAGTGAAAGGTCGTACATGCATTGTGAAGTCTACTTTATAACTGGAGTCATGGTGAAATATGTACATGACTTTTGTAGTATATTATTAATATTGGGAGTGAAAGGTCGTTCATGCATTGTGAAGTCTACTTTATAACTGGAGTCATGGTGAAATATGTACATGACTTGTGTAGTATATCATTAATATTGGGTGTGAAAGGTCGTTCATGCATTATGAAGTCTGCTTTAAAACTGGAGTCATGTTGAAATATGTACATGACTTTTGTAGTATATTATTAATATTGGGAGTGAAAGAGTGTACACGCATTGTATAGTCTGCTTTCTAACTAATAAAGTTGGCGAGCGAAGAAGTACCTACTTACATATGTAATTTGCTTTATAATTAAAACTGATGAAGGAAGAAGTACGTGACTTGTGTAGCCTGCAATATTACTGATGTAAATACAGGGCAACATACATTACTTGCGTTCTTTATTTCTTAGGCTACAGGAAATGTTGTTTCTTCAGGCCAGAATGGGGTTGCAATCTGCAGAGAGGATGTTTCTTATTGATCGAGTGATAGTTGACTTGAGGCTGGTGATGCATGAACGGCCAACGCCCTTGGATATTGTAGTAGAGAACCGCTCCTGCAGTCAGCTTTGACATGTAGGTCACAGGAAATGTCGTTCCTCCTGTAAGTATGGGGTTGCAATCTGCAGAGAGGATGTTTCTTATTGATCGAGTGATAGTTGACTTGAGGCTTGTGATGCATGAACGGCCAACGCCCTTGAATACTATAGTTGACAACCGCTCCTGCAATCATCTAATGTAGGTCACATGACATGCATTTCTCATATAATTTTCTTATCTGTAGGAAAGCTCATTGAATAAATTCATCCAGTTTAACAAGTGTGATACCTAAAAATATTAATATAAAAAAACAAGTGTTATTTATGACGTTGTTTATAACGATGATTCTATTATATTACCATGAAATATAAAAGACATGAAATATAACAGGATTTACTTTCCAAACGTCTAAAAATTACTATAATTGGTGATAGGTCTATTTGTAGTTGGCTCATCAAATAAATCAAGCTATTAATTGAAACAAACGTGGTATTAGGATTGGGTGTAATGAATTAAATAATATTGCTCTTAATTGAATGATAGATCATGATCTAATAATTTGTATTGAAGTTTCAGATTTGTGTGAGACACTTTTAGTATGAAAGGAAAGTTTACTTAAAGGATAAATGTATGCAGAATATACAATAATTGATTGATTGTTCATTCCAGAATATATAAATGAGGTCTGATACTAAAGTTAATTATAACATAAATTATGTACTAGTATTGCACAGACAAGCGACGTCCTTAATAGAGAAAATATACTGTAACTATAATTGGGCCGGGTAGAAAACGATCTGCAAGGGTTCTAGTGGCAGGGGTAGGAACTCTTTGCACCGCTGACCTGCTTTGCTTCACGGGCGTGACTTTGTTCAATTGCTAATATTAATTGTTTTTTAAATACAAAGTAATTATCTAATTTAATCGTTCTAAACTTGATTCGTTGCTGTTAATCAAACCAACCAATGGTCACTGCTGCTAATGAGGTAAAATGGGCGAGGCTTGTTATTGCGCCATCAGCACGCGGCCTAACGCACTGGTTGCCATGAAATCTTTTTAATGTAATTAAAAAGTGGGGGAAGAGTAGTGTATCTGTCTCACTTACACCGCTCTTTGCATCTTACTCGCACAAGTGCATTCAAAAAGTCGTTCTCTAAGTTGATATCAGATTAGTTGTGGAATTTCAATAATCTGACGGCAATCAACAACGTGGCCTACATTGATTAATAAACTTTAAGCGTTGCTAGGGTGATAGCAGTCGTACGTTGCCAAATGTAAACAAACGATATGTCAATGTATGCAGGAACAAGTACATGTCCAATGCACGCATGCTAGATTGATTATGTATGTCAATAGATAATCAGATGTTCAGGTCCTAGCCAATCACGTCTGCAATATTGGACACCCTACACAAATCCTTGCTACTTAGTAACCAATAAATAATATATACAATATCGTATATATTTATAAACCCACTCACTTAGACTTCGCTGTTTACAGTATATTGTTACTACCCTTCCAACGGATATATTCAAACATTCATCCACCATTCCTTTGTTCATTTTAATTTTTTCTCTGTCTGTTTTGTTCCTCTAAGAAAATTTTTTTACGCTTCCGTGGTAAAATGTATTACTATGAAAAGTGTATACTGCCCTTACTCATATCTAACTTACATTTCCTAGTTCACGTGTGTCTTATAAAAAAAAAACTATGAATGATTTTTATTTATTGTTTGAATACGAAAATGTCAAAAATGTTATGGTATTTTAAAATTTGTATGTAATTTTAAGATTTGTATGGTATTTTAAGATTTTTGTGTATGCAATTCCATAATATGTTCGTGCAGATTTTTTTCTAACTACGTTTTAATAACTCAAAAATATAACATTGTTTGCCGTCTTTAATACAAGCAATAGACAATATCTTTATTGCATAATCTTAGAGATTAGTTTGGTGTCAATTTTTTAACAGAGAAAATACAATATTAAGTAAGGAAAGAAGACAGCAGAGAAATTGTGTAGATAGGATGTGCAGCAACATCAGGTATAGTCTAGAAGATCTTATATACTAATAACCATTTTATTATTCAACTAACAGTACTTAGGCGTACTCTTACATGAGTAGTCTGAGAATCAATATGAGAAGTCTGGTTTTATGACAAGCTTCCAAGAACTCCGGTGGCAGTGTTCTTGAATAGGCCTCTAAAATTGTTTCTTTATCGACTGGTATTAAAATAGCGCCCTTAGGGCTTGGCTCACGCGATGCTGTGATGAGTAGGGGTGGTTGGTTGGGAGTTGAGGGGTCGCACTTTACTTCCAGCTGACATGCCACTCTCATTGTGTCTCCTCTTGATTGTCTCCTAATACTGTCACAAGCTGTTCATGTATGAGTTTATTAATGTGTTTCAAACATTTAAGGTTTGATAAAGCAATAGCTGAAATCGTAAAAACATTTAAGTGCTTCTTGTAAAAAGTTACAAAGATGATGTTAGTTTTCTAGTTGAGTAATTGTTATAAAGTGTTCCACTGGTATACTATATTGTGATATATAATGTTCGAGTGGCCCTAGTTAAGGGGTTAAGACGGTGGCCAGCTACGAAGCCGTTCCGGGTTCGATTTTCATTGTAACCATATATAGGAGTTTACTCTTCTGCCGTTCCCTTGGTTCGAAAATAACGTTAAACCGGTGTTCCAACGAGCCTGTAAATAAAAAAAAAAAATAAATATAAATAAACAGGTGAGGGAACTTGTGATACCACTAAAAGCCATTCAAAATCATCAACGGTAGGTACGTACTAGATGCATTATGCAAGGCAGCCCCAAGTTCATCTTCGTATCACGGATCGTACTTAGTATTAAAAGTACGACTATCTCCTTTCCGGGTGTTTTCTTCCTTCCACTTAGTGTTCTTCACGTTGTCTTATATTTGTTATCTAGTAGTCTCCATACACTGACAATATACACTTACAAAAAGATATATTTTCATTCATTTTCAGCTTTATCGAAGCCAGCAAGCTTTCTTGTAATATTTTGTATTTTTTTAATTTGAGGCATAAATCATGCTCAGAATATAAGATATTATTTTATATTATCGACTTACGTTTAATTCATTCTTAACATTAAAAAAAAAGAATTTGAAATAAATTATATCGTTAGACACACATTCTCTTATTTATTCATATATGCTGATATTATTTTTATTTGTATTATAAACGTAAATTATTTTGAACAACTTGAGAACGAAATTTTGTTTAGTTAAAAAAAAAAAAACAATGACACGTAGGAAAATTCTGATTAAATTTAAGAAAAATAAAACAAGAATGTTTTATAAATAAAGTATTTTTATGACAAAATGCAAACATGATATGAAGCAGAATGTAATTAAATTGCATAATGCAATTAAATGTATCAGAATGTATTGTGTATATTGGACTATATTGTTTTTAATTAAAAACACGTAATCCTGCACGTGTTCTGTTTACACTTTATGATTACTCTTTGTTTAACTTTATGTTAGTAAAACATTTTGTTTTAAAGTACTTTGTCAATTAGAGAACTTTTGCAAATAATACAGTGACATGATTGTGGTTATACTAAATCATAATTATTACCTCATAATTAAGGTAATTAATCTTTGCAAATTTCAATATTTACTATTCATTGTTATTATTAATATTTATTATTCATAGACACCGATCGTCAATATATGGGCGAATGAGTGTGATGAGTGTAGTTATTGTTACTAACTAAGGTCAACTGTTCCTCAAAAAGTGCTACTTAATAATAGCCCGATAGACCGGGACCAACAGATTTACGAGGATTCCAAACCACGTAGTATTGGTCTGACTCAGCTTATTGACAATCCTTATACTCAGTTCTCTTGCCTACACAAAATCTGAAACTTGACTACCATCCAACATGGACACCCCAGACTCTGTCTAGTAGTGTCCACGTCGATAGCAACCATGGAGCGGACGCCATGTCGGTATTTAGAGGACCGAGCATTCATACATATGAGATGCCGACACAACGTTGTGCGTATTTTAAGGCGAATATGAATGATGATATGAGTGTAGGATGAGTGTGAATGAGTGTAGTCTGGTTACTAACTGAGTTCAACTGTTCCTCAGAAAGGGCAATTTATTAATAGCCCAACATCCAGGGCAACTAAGGGACCTACTGATTTACGTGGAATCCGAACCACGTAGTGCTGGTCTGATTTTCAGCTAATTGACAAGCCTGATACTCAGTTATCTCTCCCACACAACATCCGCACAATGATTATCACCCAACATGGACACTCCAGACTTCTCTAATGGTGTCCACGTCGATGGCAACCACTGAGCGGACGCCATGTCGGAATTAAGAGGACCAAGCATCCAACTTATCGACTACAATCTCCCAAACACTTTGTCCCCAAGTGCGCCTCCAGTGCCGATGTACATTTGTTGACGTAACCTTAATATACACAAACATATTGATTGTATGTATATGAAATGACACTTCTAGAGAGGTGTAGACTTCTAATGTAATCATTTTAAATGTAAATAGCATTTCTTTTAAATATTTTACTGTTGCGATATTTTTTCACCCAAAATTCACAGAAAACAATTCAGTTATTACGAATTCAATGACCAACATAAGTAAACATCATGATATGAAAAAGGTTTCAGGACCCAAAACTTCATATAACAATAGTTAATGTGCTAAAATAAATTAATGTTCTTTTTTAATCATATAGGCTATTATTAACTTACATATTTAAGAGTATATTTAATCATAATTAGTTTAAATGTTTATTAAACAATAAACAGCTAATTTTAGTTTAAAATTTTATTTCATCACTAGTTTAACATTAACCCTATAAAACTATTTAGTAACTATTTTAATTTTAGCGTAATTTTTCAAAAACACTATAATTTATGTGCGAGATGTAATTAGAGTTATTTAATGATAAACATATTCCAGAAACATAAATTATATAGGAAGGGTCGACTTAAGTGTGAAACAAACACCCTAATTGAAATACCTAAGTTAGGCAGATAGTTGTACATAGATCATTTCCTTCACATTTGGAGTAGCCCTGAAATGTATTATAAGTAATATCAACAAATTTTATGATTGTTTATGGTGACTAGTGCACTAATAAAAGGTTTTGAGATTTGAAAATCAAATTCGTTCATGTATTTAATCCGCCAAGCTACAGTGTGTTGATGTAAACCAACTAACTAAGAGTGTATCCAATAGGTACTGTTCAAGTTCTCCTGACACAAACAAACTAAACTGGTGCTAAAGATGTAAGTGTGGTCATACCAGCTTCAGACACACGGGTTGTATGTGTATTTCATGGCATGTATAAAATATGAATGATGATATTTACTGGTATTAATTTATTTATGATGGTAAATTAGTTCAGGGCGAATAAGAAGATATGGTCACTAAAGTAGAATTAAAACCAGAAGCGGATTGGAAAGCCTGCGTAGAGGTACTGTCTTCGGGGACGGTCGGAGATTCTCGACAACGTTCGGTGACAGTGTTGCCACATCGGCTCGTTCGGAACGGAGTAGCTGGTAGGCGTAGTGTAGTAGCACGGCGAATATAAACATGGGAGAATGAGTTACGGCAACACTGTATCTGTTGAAGAGTGAACTGCCCGATTGTTATTGGCTAAAGGCGGTGGCGCGCCTTCGTCCCCTCCTCCCCCTCGCTCCGAGTCTCTTCTCGGCAATCCGCTTCTGGTTTTAATTTTTTTTAACTAAGCTTGACAAATGTGTGGACGACACATTTGTCTGCTGGAGTCACAGTGAACCAAATTTAGAAGAATTTTTAAAACACTTGAACAAGTTTTCACCCACAATTAAATTCACCATGGAAAAAGAAGTAAACAATAAATTATCATTTTTGGATGTATATGTAGAAAAAACAAAACATGGCCTTAAAACTTCAGTCTACAGAAAACAAACTCACACAGGCAAATACCTCAATTTCAATTCTAACCACCCACAAACTGTTACAGAAGGCGTAGCCTTCTCTCTCTTTGATAACATGTTTGTGTAGATGTAATTTAGTTTTTAGCACTTGAAAAAGGTTTGGGTTTTACCAAATCGAAACGTCGTGATTGGTACTTTTCACGTAATGATGGCAAATGTCCAACTACCTTTGTCTCCCTCATCTGATACTCCATCATTAGCAAATTTCAAAAACAAAGCTTGACTTATTTTAGAAGAGAAAATTTATTCAGGGTGTTAATCTATGAAAATAATTCGTTACACTTCTTCAAGAAATTATTTTTAAGTTTTATTCCATAATAGGTTGCTTGGCTTTTCTCCATTATATCCTCAAACATTTTAATAAAATATACTACACGGTCTCTTACTTAACTGTATCTATAAAGGCCAAATTAGCTCTATTTTAGCTGGCTATACCTCAGTAAAGGATTTTTTTTCTCTTAATACATTTATTAATTATAAGAAGACTGACACTTAATCAAAAAACTTTCAAAAATAATTTTTGATCGAACACTTTTAATATTCCAAAGAATAAGAACGAAAAGAGTCTGTAAATCTTTTGGAATTTTTTAATAAATTGACTAGCCTAACTCTCAGGTCATTTTCAAACAATCCTTAACCAGATATAAAACAAACTGGAAATTTCAGATCCATCTATAGTTGACCATGATCAAGTTGACCTTAGAAAAAAACACCCATAAAATGGAACTCAGTTCATTGCCTTATATCGTGAAAATTTACTTTTTCCAAACTGCTGTAACATTAATACTGTTTGTACCAGCGATCCTAAAATCTTCAACCACGTTTAGATAAGAGTCAAAAAGGATTTCATTGTACAAATACGAGTACAAACAAATGAAGAGCAAGAATGCAAAACGCGTTATATCCATTTTGGTTACTTTTCAGGAATTAAAAAAAACGTTTTAAGAGTAAATTAAAGAAGAGAATGTAAACCTTTAATTTCTAATCAATGTAAATGTTCCACCAGGTACTAATGGCAACACCAATTTTGCTATATAATTTTTTTTATTCCTCAAAAAAAGAAAAAAAGAATGGATATAAGTGAATTTGCACCAAACAGAGAGTTAGTTTTGCTGGATTTAACTGATTTTGAACCAACAACTGCAGAAAAATTGGATATAAGTGGTTTTGAAACAAACACTGGATATAACGTATTTTGAAACAAATACTGGATATGGGCCTAAATGGGTTTAAACCAAACACAAAGTAGTATAGGTTGTGTGAACTTTTATTCAACACACTTTGCAACACAAATTTGAGATAAACATATTTGTAAAAAAGTCAAGAAGTTAAAAAACCAGTGAACAAAATAAAAGCACAACTTGACATTTTTTGAATTTGATGTTTTAGTGTTATTTATATTTTAAATGAGTCCATCATGTTTATTTACACTAACAAAGCATAAGAGTTCATGTAAAAAAGGCTCAAACTATATCAGTGCTTTGTTCGATGTCCAAGCAGTCACATTTATCATTTGGCACCACATCTGCTTCAACTCCACCGATAGGTAAATTGTGGTAGAACAGAAACCTTTCGTCATTTTCATAATCATCCCCGAATATTTTTTTCAAAAGCTGATTAATGTCCTTCATTTTAGCTTCAGGAATTGTGGGTCGGTGCTCACCATCTGTCTAGAGGTAGCTGATGGATATAACTCAATCTGCACCAAACACGCTTGGATATAACTTGATTTGAACCAAAATTGGATATAATGTGGTTTGACTAAAACACTAATATTGAAAAAGCTTTTACTAACTGGATATATTTTGTTTTGAACCAAAACCAGCAGTAACTTGTGTAACATAACCTAAGCAATGTGTTTCGGTGCTTAGTTCAAAATCCACCAAAATGGATATAACGCGTTTTGCATTCTTGCTCTTCAAATAGTTCCAAAGAATTTGGTTAAACTTTCCCCCATACTAAACACTAAAAATTAAAAACTTTGAAAATTACCAGTTTGATTCCCAAATATGGTTTTTGCCATAACTTTAAAACTTGTCAAGTTAGAGACATGCGGTTTTTACTAAAATATCTAAAAATTGCATCTTTCCTGAAAATGTAATCAAAATAGTTAGAGCTGTTTATGGGAAAATTCCATTTTTGTATGTTTTTGCCCATACAAATAAAAAAATAAAATTTCAAAAAAGTGAAAACTGGTCTGGATATATTGGCTAAATACACCTACATACCAAATATCGTAAAAATTTATCCATCCGTTGGTCTCCAGTGAACTGCACATAATAAATGGACAGACACAAAGTTTTTTTTCGAAAACCCCTCATTTTTGGGTTCGGGGTACCCTAAAATGGATTTTTAGAACAACTTATTAAAAGATTTTTTTTACGATCACAATACTTTGTCTTTGTCTATGCTAATGCATATGGGAGAAAGTAAAAAGGGAATGACACAAAACATAAATTTATTGTAATATGAAATGAATAGATATATTTCAATTTATATTTGAAAGCAAATGCCGATGATCGATTTCGGCAAACCACTTTTTCCATCCTCAGACCAGGAGGATTCACAAAGTAATGAAATCAATATTTAGGTTATTTTAGTTTATACGCCAGATAAAAGAGTTCGTCCTCTGCTCGTCTTTTTATTGGCAGGTGGTTTCTGTAAGCTTTGTTTTTGTTACATGCCAATACCATACATCGTTACTGAACTGCTGAAACGCTTCCTGCACATTTATTTTCGACTGACCCTAACTTTGTCTTTTAGTAGGTCCATCAGACCCTACTAAAAGACAAAGTCCTAGTAGGTCCTACTAAAAAACAAAGTCATCCGACATCTTTCAGCCAACATCTTTCATCCGACATGCTTCCTTTGACCGCGTATATATTTAAATTCTTATTTTAATTTTTTTCTACCTTCAAACTTCCATTTTATTATGACTTCTGAGTTATAAATGTTTGTTGAATAAAAATAGTACAAAAAATGAGTGGCCTACATGTCAGTCCTGTTCTATATAGATATTGATATTATATTATCCCACTCTGAAAATTATAAAAATCAACCAATGAAATGAAGATAGAATAAAATAGATTCACTGACAATTGACAATCTTAAATTTAACCTAATTAGGCTAAAAAAAAAAAAAAAAAAAAAAATAAATAAATAAACGTTTACAACTATCATCACATTATTAATGAGCCTACATGTATGTTTAAGGCTGCCATTGGAACCGTACAAACGTAGTTTTTTTTTTTTTCTTTTTTATATACTAAATTAAAACAAAGTCATACAAAGTGTGTTCTATTTCTTTGTTTATTGTTTTATATGCACTTTATATGGACGAAACAAAAGTATTAGATAGTAATAGTATTTGCTAATCTAACCAGCAATGCGTAAGAATATGTTAAGGATCAAATTATTTTCTCTACAATATGTATATGATACTTGACTTAATGTTTTGTATCATTTCCAATCTAAAATACTGTTGCATTGCTCCAATCACTTCTGGGTAAAATACAAAATAATATACGAGCTGAAACATTTCTATACCATTATATAAGTAAACAACGCTTAAGAAAACGTAATAAATAGTTACTTATAATTTTAATATAATTTTTAAGCTATTTGTTTACTAGTAAGTTAAACTAAATTTAAAATGATGTTTACGATTTTAAGGAATATTTTTAAATAATTTAATATCTTGACTAACTTAAGGTTTTTACATGGTGTTTCGTGGCTACAATGGTTCGTTGGACAATGGTTGTCTAAAGAGTTCATAAAATACTTTTAATTCAAGAGGTTAATTTGTTTACATATACTCTGGTATTCAATTATGCTCAGCAAGTTGATATGATACACAACCTACATTTTATACAATGATTATGGCAGCTATTTAAGAATGTTGAAAGCAGCATATAATTCCTGACTGCGTGACTAAAATCACACTCAGCTAGATTGGCCAAATTTCTCGAGTGCTGCAAGTGTTTTGGACCCCTGAGAAACTGACCAGTGGGAGAATCGGAGGGTTGTAGAGGCGAGTCAGACCACCTTATTATATAAACATTTATTTCTGTTTATAAACATATGACAATTTGAATTTAAAAAAATGTTTAGGCCTACTATAATAAATGATTTATCAAGCACATATTTTTCAAATCATGTCCTTTTATAACAATGCAGTAAATATTATCAACCTAATCATGTCGTGTTACTTGCGCACAATTTACATGCGAACTTAGATAACACTCTTCGGACATCAGGTAGAAGGGTTGTGCGCAAGTAACTTGATTTTACTGCTCTGCGCAAGTAACACAGAACCATTTATAACTAATCGCTCAAGGACATTATACTCGTACTTAAATACTATGGGTTTGTGCAAAAAAACAAAACTCTCAGATAGCTTAGTTTTTTAATTAGCATAATACGTGTTGGTACATATACAGTACAAGTAAACGTCACACAACACAAATTTATTACAATATAAGCACAAAATGCACAAATATACTACAATACAAGCACAAAATGCACAAATATTATGGTGATCGATTTCGGTGAACCACGCTCACCTTCCTGTCAATACCACCGTACGTGTATGGGTAGGCGGGTGGGTCAATACCACTGTACGTGAATGGGTGGGCAGATGGGTCATCATCACCGTACATGTATGGGTGGATGGGTGGGTCAATACACAAGACAATAGCATAGTCCTTTTTTTTGCTGTATTATGTTTACTATAAAAACAGACTTAGGCGAGGAAATATATTTATAGGGATTCACAAAAGAATCCCTCTGGTCTGAGGAAGGTGAGCGTGGTTCACCGAAATCGATCACCATAATATTTGTGCATTTTGTGCTTGTATTGTAGTATATTTGTGCATTTTGTGCTTATATTGTAATAAATTTGTGTTGTGTGACGTTTACTTGTACTGTCAGATAGCTTTTACACGCCTCTAGTATCGGACGTTTATCTTGAATAATTCATTAAGAAATAAATCAATAATATTTTTTTGTATAAATTTTAGATAATAAATCAAAGAGTTTCAATTTTTCATCATAAATTATTCCATAATATATTATACAACTATTTAACAAATACTCAACTATATAAAAGTAACAACAACATTTGTATAACAAGAAGCACTTAAATGTTTTTACAATTTCAGCTACTGCTTTATCAAACTTTAAATGCTTGAAACACATTAATAAACTCATATACGGTACGTACAGCTTGTATGAAGTATTATGTAAGACACAATCAAGAGGAGACACAATGAGAGTGGCATGTCAGCTGGAAGTAAAGTTCGACCCCTCAACCCCCAACCAACCACCCCTACTCATCACAGCATCGCGTGAGCCCAGCCCTGAGGGCGCTATTTTAATACCAGTCGATAAAGAAACAATTTTAGAGGCCTATTCAAGAACACTGCCGCCGGAGTTCTTGGAAGCGTGTCATAAAACCAGATTTCTCATATTGATTCTCAGAATACTTAAGTAAGAGTATACATCTTAAATCTATTGTAAGATTTCTGCTAATAAGGCTAATTTTGAACGGCATTCTTTAATTTATTGGCAAAGCATAGCTGATTCCTAAAAATTCCTATTATGTTTCTTTTCACACCGAACATTAAAAAAATTAGGTAGGTACACTTTTTACACACCTCCTAAGATTTCTTGGGGCTGTAAGTTCATTAAACATGAGCGGTTTAAGGCGTCAGAACTTGGTACCCGAGTTAGAAAGAGCACGGTTCAACCCAGGCCTTAAATGTAAGTTTTTATCAGTAATATTCACTTTGTACTATACTGGTTCTACCCCTTACTCTGTCTGATAAGTTCCTGTCTATGGGTTGGGTGTGGGTAGATTGAGGTTAAAGTGTATATCGAGCTCCTCCTTGTTAATAAAAAAAGCACACTCACATGTAGACTAGCCCATTACCTAGCATTAAAAAATATTAAACATAAAGGACTTGTCATGAGTAGCACATAAACTATTATATATATATTGGATGCTCTGAGACGTGTTGTTAACTCCAACCAGTATTGTTAGCTAGGCCTCACCATTAGTCATACGACATATATTAACAACAACTAGGTCAGCTATGACGTGTCGTTATAGCAGCGACCTTTATTGTTAACTAGGCATCACCATTACGTTATACGACACATAGTGACAACATCTAGGTCATCTATGACACGAGTCGTTATAACAGCGACCTTTATTGTTAACTAGGCATCACCATTACGTTATACAACACATAGTGACAACATCTAGGTCAGCTATGAAACGTATCGTTATAACCTTTATTGTTAACTAGGCCTCACCATTATGTCATACGACATATATTAACAACATCTAGGTCAGCTGTGACACGTAATGTTATAACAGCGACCTTTATTGTTAACTAGGCCTCACCATTATGTCATACGACATATATTAACAACATCTAGGTCAGCTATGACACGTAATGTTATAACAGCAACCTTTATTGTTAACTAGGCCTGACCATTATATCGCACAACATAAAGTAACAACATCTAGATCACCTGTGGCACGAGTCGTTATAACAGCGACCTTTATTGTTAACTAGGCCTCACCATTATGTCATACGACATATATTAACAACATCTAGGTCAGCTGTGACACGTAATGTTATAACAGCAACCTTTGTTGTTAACTAGGCCTCACCATTATATCGCACAACATAAAGTAACAACATATAGATCACCTGTGGCACGTGTCGTTATAAGAGCGACCTTTATTGTTAACTAAGCCTCACCATTATGTCATACGACATACATTAACAACATCTAGGTCAGCTATGACACGTAACGTTATAACAGTGACCTTTATTGTTAACTAGGTCTCACTATTATGTCATACGACATACATTAACAACATCTAGGTCAGCTATGACACGTAACGTTATAACAGCGACCTTTATTGTTAACTAGGTCTCACTATTATGTCATACGACATATATTAACAACATCTAGGTCAGCTATGACACGTAACGTTATAACAGCGACCTTTATTGTTAACTAGGTCTCACTATTATGTCATACGACATACATTAACAACATCTAGGTCAGCTATGACACGTAACGTTATAACAGCGACCTTTATTGTTAACTAAGCCTCACCATTATGTCATACGACATACATTAACAACATCTAGTTCAGCTATGACACGTAACGTTATAACAGCGACCTTTATTGTTAACTAGGTCTCACTATTATGTCATACGACATACATTAACAACATCTAGGTCAGCTATGACACGTAACGTTATAACAGCGACCTTTATTGTTAACTAAGCCTCACCATTATGAAGTACAACATACGTGGTGGGGAAAAAGTCACGCACGGCCTTAATAATTTTCGAACGATTATAGGTAAAGAAATAAAACCTGGTACATCATAACTACACCTATAAATCTACTTATTTGATGTTCAGGGGGATGGTCCGCAAATGAGAGCATAGGTCGAATCGTACATCAAATTAAAGGTCTTTATTAGAAGAGTACAACGCCGAAAATCTCATCTCTATGGAGTCACCTTATCAGGAATTAGATCAATTTGAAAATTAAAATTTTTAACATTCAAATTGTTCTATTTTCTGATAGAGTGGTCCCTCAGAGATGCAGTTTGTGGCAATCAAATCAGTAACATATGACCTGTAAGGAGATTATGTTTAATCATTAGGTATAAATTCAATGGAAAAAATTAATGCTACCTTCAGTTTTGGAAACCATCAATACTTCTTTAAGTACCCTAAGTCTAGTAATACATAATTTTAAAGGTCGTATATCGCTGATTTGAATACCACAAACTGCATCTTTAAGGGACCACTCTAACAGAAAGTAGAGCACTTTGAATATTACAAATTTTTATGTTTAAATTGCTGTAATTCCTGATAGGGTGACTCCATAGAGATGGGATTTCTGGCATTTAGTTTGTCAAGGTATACCCTTTAAAATTATGTATCACAAGCTATAGGCTTTAATTTAGAATACTAATTATACTCTCAATAGGATGTCCTCTATTAGAGCGAGATAATTACCAATTGTACCTTAAGGTAGCTACCCAATGCCTAAAGAGATTGTAAAAGACTCTAATTCCCATCTTGTTTATTTTAAAAATTATATGGATGGTGCGGGACTTTTTCCCCACCCTGTATATTAACAACACCTACATCTCCTGTGGCACGTGTCGTTATAACAGCAACCTGTGTTGTTATCTAGGCATCACCGCTATGTCATACGGCATATAGTAACATCTAGGTCAGATATGACACGGGTCGTTCGTTATAACAGGTACATTTATTGTTAACTAAGCCTGACTATTATGTCGTACAAGATTATTAACAACATCTAGATCACCTGTGGCACGTGTTGTTATAACAGCGACCTTTATTGTTAACTAGGCCTCACCATTATGTCATACAACACATAGTGACAACATCTAGGTCAGCTATGGCACGTGTCGTTATAACAGTGACCTTTATTGTTAACTAGGCCTCACCATTATGTCATACAACACATAGTGACAACATCTAGGTCAGCTATGAAACATGTCGTTATAACAGCGACCTTTATTGTTGACTAGGCATCACCATTACGTTATACAACACATAGTGACAACATCTAGGTCAGCTATGGCACGTGTCGTTATAACAGTGACCTTTATTGTTAACTAGGCATCACCATTACGTTATACAACACATAGTGACAACATCTAGGTCAGCTATGACACGAGTCGTTATAACAGCGACCTTTATTGTTAACTAGGCCTCACCATTACGTTATACAACACATAGTGACAACATCTAGGTCAGCTATGACACGAGTCGTTATAACAGTGACCTTTATTGTTAACTAGGCCTCACCATTATGTCATACAACACATAGTGACAACATCTAGGTCAGCTATGAAACGTGTCGTTATAACAGCGACCTTTATTGTTGACTAGGCATCACCATTACGTTATACAACACATAGTGACAACATCTAGGTCAGCTATGAAACGTATCGTTATAACAGTGACCTTTATTGTTAACTAGGCATCACCATTACGTTATACAACACATAGTGACAACATCTAGGTCAGCTATGGCACGTGTCGTTATAACAGTGACCTTTATTGTTAACTAGGCCTCACCATTACGTTATACAACACATAGTGACAACATCTAGGTCAGCTATGGCACGTGTCGTTATAACAGTGACCTTTATTGTTAACTAGGCATCACCATTACGTTATACAACACATAGTGACAACATCTAGGTCAGCTATGGCACGTGTCGTTATAACAGTGACCTTTATTGTTAACTAGGCCTCACCATTACGTTATACAACACATAGTGACAACATCTAGGTCAGCTATGAAACATGTCGTTATAACAGCGACCTTTATTGTTAACTAGGCATCACCATTACGTTATACAACACATAGTGACAACATCTAGGTCAGCTATGGCACGTGTCGTTATAACAGTGACCTTTATTGTTAACTAGGCATCACCATTACGTTATACAACACATAGTGACAACATCTAGGTCAGCTATGAAACGTATCGTTATAACAGCGACCTTTATTGTTAACTAGGCATCACCATTACGTTATACAACACATAGTGACAACATCTAGGTCAGCTATGGCACGTGTCGTTATAACAGTGACCTTTATTGTTAACTAGGCATCACCATTACGTTATACAACACATAGTGACAACATCTAGGTCAGCTATGAAACGTATCGTTATAACAGCGACCTTTATTGTTAACTAGGCATCACCATTACGTTATACAACACATAGTGACAACATCTAGGTCAGCTATGGCACGTGTCGTTATAACAGTGACCTTTATTGTTAACTAGGCATCACCATTACGTTATACAACACATAGTGACAACATCTAGGTCAGCTATGAAACATGTCGTTATAACAGCGACCTTTATTGTTAACTAGGCATCACCATTACGTTATACAACACATAGTGACAACATCTAGGTCAGCTATGGCACGTGTCGTTATAACAGTGACCTTTATTGTTAACTAGGCATCACCATTACGTTATACAACACATAGTGAAAACATCTAGGTCAGCTATGAAACGTATCGTTATAACAGCGACCTTTATTGTTAACTAGGCATCACCATTACGTTATACAACACATAGTGACAACATCTAGGTCAGCTATGGCACGTGTCGTTATAACAGTGACCTTTATTGTTAACTAGGCATCACCATTACGTTATACAACACATAGTGACAACATCTAGGTCAGCTATGGCACGTGTCGTTATAACAGTGACCTTTATTGTTAACTAGGCCTCACCATTACGTTATACAACACATAGTGACAACATCTAGGTCAGCTATGAAACATGTCGTTATCACAGCGACCTTTATTGTTAACTAGGCATCACCATTACGTTATACAACACATAGTGACAACATCTAGGTCAGCTATGGCACGTGTCGTTATAACAGTGACCTTTATTGTTAACTAGGCATCACCATTACGTTATACAACACATAGTGACAACATCTAGGTCAGCTATGAAACGTATCGTTATAACAGCGACCTTTATTGTTAACTAGGCATCACCATTACGTTATACAACACATAGTGACAACATCTAGGTCAGCTATGGCACGTGTCGTTATAACAGTGACCTTTATTGTTAACTAGGCATCACCATTACGTTATACAACACATAGTGACAACATCTAGGTCAGCTATGAAACGTATCGTTATAACAGCGACCTTTATTGTTAACTAGGCATCACCATTACGTTATACAACACATAGTGACAACATCTAGGTCAGCTATGGCACGTGTCGTTATAACAGTGACCTTTATTGTTAACTAGGCATCACCATTACCTTATACAACACATAGTGACAACATCTAGGTCAGCTATGAAACATGTCGTTATAACAGCGACCTTTATTGTTAACTAGGCATCACCATTACGTTATACAACACATAGTGACAACATCTAGGTCAGCTATGGCACGTGTCGTTATAACAGTGACCTTTATTGTTAACTAGGCATCACCATTACGTTATACAACACATAGTGACAACATCTAGGTCAGCTATGACACGAGTCGTTATAACAGCGACCTTTATTGTTAACTAGGCATCACCATTACGTTATACAACACATAGTGACAACATCTAGGTCAGCTATGACACGAGTCGTTATAACAGCGACCTTTATTGTTAACTAGGCATCACCATTACGTTATACAACACATAGTGACAACATCTAGGTCAGCTATGACACGAGTCGTTATAACAGCGACCTTTATTGTTAACTAGGCATCACCATTACGTTATACAACACATAGTGACAACATCTAGGTCAGCTATGACACGAGTCGTTATATAGCGACCTTTATTGTTAACTAGGCATCACCATTACGTTATACAACACATAGTGACAACATCTAGGTCAGCTATGACACGAGTCGTTATAATAGCGACCTTTATTGTTAACTAGGCATCACCATTACGTTATACAACACATAGTGACAACATCTAGGTCAGCTATGACACGAGTCGTTATAATAGCGACCTTTATTGTTAACTAGGCATCACCATTACGTTATACAACACATAGTGACAACATCTAGGTCAGCTATGGCACGTGTCGTTATAACAGTGACCTTTATTGTTAACTAGGCATCACCATTACGTTATACAACACATAGTGACAACATCTAGGTCAGCTATGACACGAGTCGTTATAATAGCGACCTTTATTGTTAACTAGGCATCACCATTACGTTATACAACACATAGTGACAACATCTAGGTCAGCTATGACACGAGTCGTTATAATAGCGACCTTTATTGTTAACTAGGCATCACCATTACGTTATACAACACATAGTGACAACATCTAGGTCAGCTATGACACGAGTCGTTATAATAGCGACCTTTATTGTTAACTAGGCATCACCATTACGTTATACAACACATAGTGACAACATCTAGGTCAGCTATGACACGAGTCGTTATAACAGCGACCTTTATTGTTAACTAGGCCTCACCATTATGTCATACGACACCCTCTCACCGCCCACGAGCGCGAGGCCGCGAACCATCGCCAGTCCAACTCACTACGTCTCCGAAATCGGTTGGTTCGTATTGTATTCGTACGTAGTTTTTGGCGGAACTTTCGTCTTTGCTGTGACAAGATCGACGACTTAGCTGTCCGGGTAAGTACTGCGGAGTGTCGGTTGGGTTGAGTGATGGTGAATGCACGTCACCGGGTCAGTTGACCTCGGCGACCATGTAATTATTGTTATTAGTGTGCGTGTGTGAATGTGCGCATCTCTCTCCTACCCGCGTCCCTCCCACTACTGTACGAACACATTGTAGCGGCAACACCAGATTCTAGTGCTGGGCTTCAGCGCTTCTTTAGTACTATTTGGCGTTTTTTCAACTTACTTTCTCTTATAGGCCTCACACACTAACTTATATACACGAGACGCTGACTCAGACTTGTGCGTATTTTCAGGTGATTATGAATTTATACATGGTTACTAACTGAGTTCGACTGTTTCCCAGAAAAGGCCTTTATTACTAGGGCAACTAAGGGACCTACAGCTTTACGTGGAATCCGAACCACGTGGTATTGGTCTGATTTCCAGCTAATTGACAAGCCTGATAGTCGTTTCTCAGCTAATTGGAGTTGATACTCAGTCTGGTTACCAACTGAGTTCGTCTGCTTCTCAGAAAGGCCAGGGCAACCAAGGAACCTACAGCTTTACATGGAATCCGAACCACGTAGTATTCGTCTGATTTCCAGCTAATTGACAAGCCTAATACTCAGTTGTTTTTTCTGATGTTCTACACAACATCCTAACTCTACTGTAATCACTTTTATAGTACCAAAAATTGAAATTTGCTTAACCCAGTCTCTCTTAAGACTAAGAGCCCGTCTGTGATATAACTTACTTGAAATCATAAGTCATTAAATTCTTTAAATCATTAATGTGTTTCATACCTTAAATTTGCCCATTTAAACTGAATATAACGCCAAATTTCAAGAAATTTGGCTGAGATTTTGCAAATCATACACTATGAATAATGATTTGACTTGAGATGAATAAGCTTATTAGAATAATACTTTAAACTTATAACTTTACATCCACGTCTCTCCTTTCCAGCGATTGTTCTCAGTTAATTATTACTTTTGAAAATTATTTATTAATTTAAATTTGATCCTACGATAAAGAATTTTTTGAGATTTATGGCATAAGATTTATTCCGAAAAGTGTTAAATATAAAAGAGTCAGTTTAATATTATATAATAAATAATACTCAAGACACACCCGTTTGCATGTTATAAAATTGAAGATATTAAATTTGTTTACCACACATCAATTTAGAATATCATATTACTGTACACATTTCTTCATACAGTAGACATAGTTTTTCTGAATTACTTTTATTAATTTTACTATTATAAAAGACGAATGTTATTTAGAATATAGCGTTGAGACGATTACAAACGAAAGAACTAGAATAACAAGAGAACAACAATCATTCTGATAAGTTTAGTTCTTCGTTAAAGTTTATCAGTGCCTTATGTGAAAGTTATATTTTTTTTTATTTCAAACATGTCGATGTATTTTACTTGTTTTCATTCTAAATTAAAAGATATAAAGTTCAGTAAAATCTTATAGGAATACAGACTACAGGGTTTATCCATCTGACAAATATAATATACATATGGTATAGTGTACAGTATGCATTGTACAAGTGTTATCTGACAATATAAATATTCTAAGAAAATAATTAATTAATGCCCACAAAGAATCGTATAAATGGAAATTCTCAAAGCAATTTCTTCATGTATATCGACATATATAAAATGTTAAACAAAAAATGCTGTCGTAAGGTGGATTTAACACTAGTACGAGTGAAAATAATATATGTTTGACAATATGTAGGAATTTATTAAATTAAATGTAAAGTTCAAACATGGAGATATTAACGTATACGTGTCCTTCATACCTTTGAATAAATTTGTTTTTATTTAAATCTGTTTTAGCAAAAGGGCTTATTTGCCTTATAATAATATTTGTATTCATATAATTTAGTATTCTTTCATGCATTCTTCAGGGCAGATAACAGATAAATACTGAAGACGAATAAACAACTGTATGTTTTGTTGATCTTAGAAAGATATATATATCAACAAGGAATCATCCTTGGTCGATACAGTATTTTGAGACTTTATATCGATGTTCTGTTTGTACAAATATGTATTTTTCTAACACATAAAATTAATAAATTTTATTATACTAGGAGAAACCGCTGCACGCTTCGAGTTCCAACCCCGTCACTCACTGCACTCTTGACACCACCACGGCCTTCGGCCTCGGCACGTGACTTTTGACTAAACAATATTAGTTGGAAAACTGTACCGCAGTCCTTAAAGTAAAATAATTTCAATTTATTTACAGTGCCTCAATCACTGTTCTTCAGTTGCAATCATTTTAGTATAAATAATATAAACTCTCAATAATATTCCTTAGCTTATTTCCAAAGTTTTGATTAATTTTATTTAAAATTTGATGATTACAGCCAACCAGACAGATGTTCATTAGCTTAGTTACGTGTATACATTATATAAAAAAATTTGAGTCTCAGCCGTTAATACGGTCCATTGTGGAGCGCTAGTGTAGTCCCATTTATATTTAATGCAGTTTAAACCAGTTATGGTTGTGGGCCTCACTAACTAACAAAATTACAGGCACAATAGCGTTAGTTTAAATGGAATATCTATTGCAGGTGTATAACCTTCTCAATATTATAAACATCAATGTTTATATTCCAACAGCTGTTAAAATGTCATAAAAATCATTGTTTACATTTTAACAGCTGTTACTTTTCGACTTAAAATCTCTCCATGATATTCTTATACTAAAAAAAACGTACTTTGAGGGCTTCCCGTGTCCTTCAATATTGAACAATTGTGCCTTAATTCCACAACTACGAATAGGGGCAAATTTTGTGACACCTAAAACGTAAAGTTGGTTTAGAAATAACGGAGGAGTTATGTTAGCAAAAAACGGCTTCAAAATGTTAATCTGATACAGCCTGACATCTTGTGTCGGTAGGCATTTGTCCCAGTTACTTTATTACGGCTGTAATGTGCGCGAGGGGTGGTATTACCCTTGGTGGCGCCAGTGACGTCACGTCCAAAGTACCATTTATTTCTCCCCTCCCTTCCAGTAAGGGCAGTAAACACATCTATTTAGCCAGTTGTCAAGTTTTTTCCTACTTAACAACAACGTCGATGTTTACAACACACACTAGAGATTAGCGAATATCCGAATGGCCGACAAACAGTGAAAAAATACGTGTATCCTTCTGATCTCGTGGGTCAATTTTAACACTGATTTTGTAAGGAAATGTGGACTTATTTCTTGTTTTTTTTTTTTTTAATTTTTGTTTTTCCAAAGTCAAAGAGAGGTATAAATAAAATTAGATAATTATTAATCATACTGAGAAAAAATCGAATACATTGAAGTTTGTTTAGTATTGCCATTATATTGATGACCTAATTTAGCTAAAATATTTTTATTTTGAATACAACCTACAATTTTAAGCACATACAGTTTGCAGCAAATATTTTTACTAACTTTTATAAACAGCAGCAACTTCAGTTTACTAATCAAACTGTTTTGTGGCTTTGAACATATATATATAATGAAAATTAACAATAAATTTGTATTACATATGGAAATTAGACTGCCTTTGAAAGTCACGTACAAGAGTAGGCCTAATAATATGTGTGACAAATCTGTTGTTGTTAGGTTTAAGGAGAAGTTATTAGTCAACAGTTTTAGCTTTTATCAAAATATTTTATAACTTAGTCAATAACATAATCTTGAGTAATAACATTATTTTTTATTTTACAAATCTGACACCGACGCAACTGTGTGCTTATTTAAGGCGAATATGAATGATTATGTGAGTGTAGGATGAGTATGGACAACCTGTGTTGTTACTAACTGAGCTTTGAGCTAATTTAGCTCAAAAAAGAACCATTTATTGATAGCCCAATATCCAGCGAAACAAAGGAACCTACACCTTTACGTGGAGTCCGAACAAAGTATTATTGGTCTGATTTTCAGCTAATTGACAAGGATTCTCTCCTCTACACAACATCCGGACACCACCCAACACGGACATCGCAGACTTCTTAGTAGTGTCCACGTCGTTGGCGACCATTGAGCGACATCATGTCGGTATTATGACCGAGCATTGAACCTATCAATCTACTATCTCCTCAACACTTTGCCCCCAAGTATCTGGGTTACAGCACTACGCCACTAGTGCCAACTTAAGTGAAGATGACAAAAAACAATTTGTTTCTTATGGAAACAAACCTGTATACCATGAATTTCACCCGCTTTAATTTAACCTTATGGCTGATGTAGTATTTTTATATCTTAACACAGAATTTTTAGTTATTTTCATATAAGTAACTGTTATAAAACATCAAAATTTAAAGGTATACAACCAGAACAGACCTGATTTTTTTTTTAGACCTCTTTCATTTATACTGTTGAAACTTATTTCTGACCAATGATGTCACTGAACCGAAGTTGATTGATTTGTGAAACGCTGGACTTTGACTTATGTAAATAGTATTAGATAATAACGCAATTCATTTAAGAAATTAATAATAAATTTGTTTATCTTTGACACAGATACATAATCTACCCACCAATTAACTTACATTTTATCTAAATATTGTTTGTTTTTATGCTTATATACTTGTTAATTGTTATTGTTTCGACTCCCATAAAAATTAAATAAACAATTGCCGGCGTGGTGGCTCAGTGGCTAAGGCTTCGGACTGCGGAGGGCAAGGTCCAAGGTTCGAATCCCCACTGAGCCAACGGTCGGTACTTCACTCGTTGAATAAAGTTGACACACAGGCCTGTAGGCCCATGTCAATTGGCGAGTGAAGTTAAAAAAAATTTATGATTCTATTAATTAATTTAAAATTCTCTAATAAAATGCGTCTCGTAAAACTAAATATACAAAATGACAACCAGAAAGCTCGAGCAAAGCTGGCATAATCACTTTAAAATAGATACCTATGGATGTCTTAAATTACCAGGTGACGTTAAGGCTAAAAGGTCCTCTCTTACACACACCACGATCTCAACCTTAAAAATACGTCAGTATTTTTTTTATTTGTTATTTATTGTTAAGTAATGCTCAGGTAAAATTTGTTCTTATATGTAATAAACTTATTTGTTTAAAAATATGAATGTACGTTTTCTAAATAGCATTACTTTAAACAGAACATTTCTTCATTTTAGCTTTAAAATGGCTCATACAAATATTTATTTTATTATTTAAAAAAACTTGGGTACTTAATATTTTTGTGAATCGAAGCTGTAGATAGACTAATAAAGATTGGTTTTACAAAACAACAAAAAATAACTCACAAAAAGTCCGCAATGGTGTAATTCTATCTATTAGAGAAGGTCACAAAGTATCAAGTGGTATGTTTTGTCACACTATCAAATATCAGTCTGTGATTAAATTCCTCTGTGTATAAATTTAACCCAACTGGCAGTTTTAATACAAAATAACTTAGCTTGTTTTGATTTCGACGATAGAATAAATGTTTTTCGGTGATAAAATATTGTTCTTACTACGTGCCTTAGCACTTAAAATTTATTGTGAGTGTTCATATGTAATTTCTGCGACATGACGATATGCCTATGTATATAGTACCAGGAACAAACAGCTATTCCTACTGCCAAATGTTCGCACTGTTGCTCATGCATCCTTGCCTCTTTTCCGGATGATGAGGGATTATAATTCGATGCTTTCAGCGGGGATCGAAATAGACATATTTCTGGATACAGTTAGGGCTTTTAAATATAAATGTCTAATGTTTTTCAAGTCCCATTAACTAAATAATTTATTTTTCGCAAAAATGTTTATTATTTGCCTTCTATTTTTTCATATATTTAATGTAAAATGTGCCTTTAAAAGTCTAGATCATTGTTGTATATATATATATATATATATATATATATATATATATATATATATATATATATATATATATATATATATATATATTTTCTTTCTTCTCATCGTACTATTTATTATATTTATATCGTTGTTTGTTTTGATTAATTGTTAGAACTTATATTTGTTGCCTAGTGATAAAACTATATAGACATAGGTATAATTGGGTGATTATGCTGTACACCTCCCACAAGAAAGAATAATGTATAAATGTATGAACTGCCTCAATGTAATTGGGTCTAGTACCTGTATTGGAGCATGAAAATAAAATAAATAAATAGTTGTCGCAGTTTCTTTTCCTCGTATCCCAATCGTATTTAAATTTACAAATATTTTTTTATATTTTATAGGTAATTTCGTCTGTATTAGAGGTAGTAAATATATTATACTGGCTTAACTAATACGACAAAATGTATTCATGAACATAACTTTTTATTAAGTAATGGAGGAGCGCTGAATGATTTCCCTCGGGCATGCAAGTTAACGCAGTGACCCAGTGGACAAGCCCAACAACCGACCCAGAAAAAGTATACAATTAGCTCGGGGGGACATGTTTCATATTTATATCAGGCTCAAATATACATATTGTTATTCGATACTAACGGATTATATATTTAGAATTAATCAAGTTTAAAATGTGGAAAACTTCCAAGCAATGTAATCAGGTGAACTGCATACAGGTTTTTACATAACTGCTTCTCATTAAATCGGTATGAAGTATGAATACCTTAACGTGTCTATAACAATAAGACACCAACTTTGTACTCGATGTGATTGCAGGATGAGTTTGTTTGGAAGAGAGTAACTAAAACTCACAATAAGTTCAGATCACGTTATAACGGAGTCATCTCTAAGGCTCTTAGACATCGTTATATTTCCTTAAAAGTAGTGACTATCAAGGCAACTAAAACTCACAATAAGTACAGTTCACGTAATAACGGAGTCATCTCTAAGGCTCTTATACATCGTTATATTTCCTTAAAAGTAGTGACTATCAAGGCAACTAAAACTCACAATAAGTACAGTTCACGTAATAACGGAGTCATCTCTAAGGCTCTTATACATCGTTATATTTCCTTAAAAGTAGTGACTATCAAGGCAACTAAAACTCACAATAAGTTCAGATCACGTTATAACGGAGTCATCTCTAAGGCTCTTATACATCGTTATATTTCCTTAAAAGTAGTGACTATCAAGGCAACTAAAACTCACAATAAGTACAGTTCACGTAATAACGGAGTCATCTCTAAGGCTCTTATACATCGTTATATTTCCTTAAAAGTAGTGACTATCAAGGCAACTAAAACTCACAATAAGTACAGTTCACGTAATAACGGAGTCATCTCTAAGGCTCTTATACATCGTTATATTTCCTTAAAAGTAGTGACTATCAAGGCAACTAAAACTCACAATAAGTACAGTTCACGTAATAACGTAGTCTTCTCTAAGGCTCTTATACATCGTTATATTTTCTTAAAAGTAGTGACTATCAGGGCAACTAAAACTCACAATAAGTACAGTTCACGTAATAACGGAGTCATCTCTAAGGCTCTTATACATCGTTATATTTTCTTAAAAGTAGTGACTATCAGGGCAACTAAAACTCACAATAAGTACAGTTCACGTAATAACGTAGTCTTCTCTAAGGCTCTTATACATCGTTATATTTCCTTAAAAGTAGTGACTATCAGGGCAACTAAAACTCACAATAAGTACAGTTCACGTAATAACGTAGTCTTCTCTAAGGCTCTTATACATCGTTATATTTTCTTAAAAGTAGTGACTATCAGGGCAACTAAAACTCACAATAAGTACAGTTCACGTAATAACGGAGTCTTCTCTAAGGCTCTTATACATCGTTATATTCCCTTAAAAGTAGTGACTATCAGGGCAACTAAAACTCACAATAAGTACAGTTCACGTAATAACGTAGTCTTCTCTAAGGCTCTTATACATCGTTATATTTTCTTAAAAGTAGTGACTATCAGGGCAACTAAAACTCACAATAAGTACAGTTCACGTAATAACGTAGTCTTCTCTAAGGCTCTTATACATCGTTATATTCCCTTAAAAGTAGTGACTATCAGGGCAACTAAAACTCACAATAAGTACAGTTCACGTAATAACGTAGTCTTCTCTAAGGCTCTTATAAATCGTTATATTTTCTTAAAAGTAGTGACTATCAGGGCAACTAAAACTCACAATAAGTACAGTTCACGTAATAACGTAGTCTTCTCTAAGGCTCTTATACATCGTTATATTTTCTTAAAAGTAGTGACTATCAGGGCAACTAAAACTCACAATAAGTTCAGATCACGTAATAACGTAGTCTTCTCTAAGGCTCTTATACATCGTTATATTTCCTTAAAAGTAGTGACTATCAGGGCAACTAAAACTCACAATAAGTTCAGATCACGTAATAACGTAGTCTTCTCTAAGGCTCTTATACATCGTTATATTCCCTTAAAAGTAGTGACTATCAGGACAACTAAAACTCACAATAAGTACAGTTCACGTTATAACGGAGTCATCTCTAAGGCTCTTATACATCGTTATATTTCCTTAAAAGTAGTGACTATCAGGACAACTAAAACTCACAATAAGTACAGTTCACGTTATAACGGAGTCATCTCTAAGGCTCTTATACATCGTTATATTCCCTTAAAAGTAGTGACTATCAGGACAACTAAAACTCACAATAAGTACAGTTCACGTTATAACGGAGTCATCTCTAAGGCTCTTATACATCGTTATATTTCCTTAAAAGTAGTGACTATCAGGGCAACTAAAACTCACAATAAGTACAGTTCACGTTATAACGGAGTCATCTCTAAGGCTCTTATACATCGTTATATTTCCTTAAAAGTAGTGACTATCAGGACAACTAAAACTCACAATAAGTACAGTTCACGTTATAACGGAGTCATCTCTAAGGCTCTTATACATCGTTATATTTTCTTAAAAGTAGTGACTATCAGGGCAACTAAAACTCACAATAAGTTCAGATCACGTAATAACGTAGTCTTCTCTAAGGCTCTTATACATCGTTATATTTCCTTAAAAGTAGTGACTATCAGGGCAACTAAAACTCACAATAAGTTCAGATCACGTAATAACGTAGTCTTCTCTAAGGCTCTTATACATCGTTATATTTCCTTAAAAGTAGTGACTATCAAGGCAACTAAAACTCACAATAAGTTCAGATCACGTAATAACGTAGTCTTCTCTAAGGCTCTTATACATCGTTATATTTTCTTAAAAGTAGTGACTATCAGGGCAACTAAAACTCACAATAAGTACAGTTCACGTAATAACGTAGTCTTCTCTAAGGCTCTTATACATCGTTATATTTTCTTAAAAGTAGTGACTATCAGGGCAACTAAAACTCACAATAAGTTCAGATCACGTAATAACGTAGTCTTCTCTAAGGCTCTTATACATCGTTATATTTCCTTAAAAGTAGTGACTATCAGGGCAACTAAAACTCACAATAAGTTCAGATCACGTAATAACGTAGTCTTCTCTAAGGCTCTTATACATCGTTATATTCCCTTAAAAGTAGTGACTATCAAGGCAACTAAAACTCACAATAAGTTCAGATCACGTTATAACGGAGTCATCTCTAAGGCTCTTATACATCGTTATATTTCCTTAAAAGTAGTGACTATCAGGGCAACTAAAACTCACAATAAGTTCAGATCACGTAATAACGTAGTCATCTCTAAGGCTCTTATACATCGTTATATTCCCTTAAAAGTAGTGACTATCAAGGCAACTAAAACTCACAATAAGTACAGTTCACGTTATAACGGAGTCATCTCTAAGGCTCTTATACATCGTTATATTTCCTTAAAATAGTGACTATCAGGACAACTAAAACTCACAATAAGTACAGTTCACGTTATAACGGAGTCATCTCTAAGGCTCTTATACATCGTTATATTCCCTTAAAAGTAGTGACTATCAGGACAACTAAAACTCACAATAAGTTCAGATCACGTAATAACGTAGTCTTCTCTAAGGCTCTTATACATCGTTATATTTCCTTAAAAGTAGTGACTATCAGGGCAACTAAAACTCACAATAAGTTCAGATCACGTTATAACGGAGTCATCTCTAAGGCTCTTATACATCGTTATATTTCCTTAAAAGTAGTGACTATCAAGGCAACTAAAACTCACAATAAGTACAGTTCACGTTATAACGGAGTCTTCTCTAAGGCTCTTATACATCGTTATATTTCCTTAAAAGTAGTGACTATCAGGGCAACTAAAACTCACAATAAGTTCAGATCACGTAATAACGTAGTCTTCTCTAAGGCTCTTATACATCGTTATATTTCCTTAAAAGTAGTGACTATCAAGGCAACTAAAACTCACAATAAGTTCAGATCACGTTATAACGGAGTCATCTCTAAGGCTCTTATACATCGTTATATTTCCTTAAAAGTAGTGACTATCAAGGCAACTAAAACTCACAATAAGTTCAGATCACGTTATAACGGAGTCATCTCTAAGGCTCTTATACATCGTTATATTTCCTTAAAAGTAGTGACTATCAAGGCAATTAAAACTCACAATAAGTTCAGATCACGTTATAACGGAGTCATCTCTAAGGCTCTTATACATCGTTATATTTCCTTAAAAGTAGTGACTATCAAGGCAACTAAAACTCACAATAAGTTCAGATCACGTTATAACGGAGTCATCTCTAAGGCTCTCATACATCGTTATATTTCCTTAAAAGTAGTGACTATCAAGGCAACTAAAACTCACAATAAGTTCAGATCACGTTATAACGGAGTCATCTCTAAGGCTCTTATACATCGTTATATTTCCTTAAAAGTAGTGACTATCAAGGCAACTAAAACTCACAATAAGTTCAGATCACGTAATAACGTAGTCTTCTCTAAGGCTCTTATACATCGTTATATTCCCTTAAAAGTAGTGACTATCAAGGCAATTAAAACTCACAATAAGTTCAGATCACGTTATAACGGAGTCATCTCTAAGGCTCTTATACATCGTTATATTCTCTAAAAAGTAGTGACTATCAAGGCAACTAAAACTCATAATAACTTCAGGTCACGTTATATTGGAATCATCTCAAAGGGTCTTATCCATCGTTATCTGTACTTTAAAGTAGTGACTATCAGGGCAACTAAAACTCACAATTAGCCCAACATTTATTGAAATCATCCCTCAGGATCATAGTTATCTTTATATTTAGGCCTACTCTTAAAACTACTCATAAGGTTAGAATGTTTACATCCCTTATGGACAAGTTCTATAAACTCCAACAATAATTCACAGCCAAAATATGATGTCACACGCTCGAAGTTAGTGTTAGTGCTTTTTTTCTTTTTTTATTGTTATTATAATTAATTCCTTTACACGTTTACCGGATATATTTATCGGTACGGGGCGTGATGTTTAGAATATGGTGGTTACAGTTAGAAACTATTCGAGTTTGTATCGAGATAAATAATCCCTAATAATTCAGTTACAAATTCACTGCTATTCTCTATGTAACTTCCTCCAATTGCAAAACAGAATCTTTATTGTATGGACTTTGTTTTTAAATTTATATTTTACAATGCTCACTTATATTTTCGTATGCTATCTTTTGGCATATCTTATTTTAATAATTTCAATTCTCTTGGATCAAAAATAACTAAAAGTCTCCGGAAATATTCAAGAGTTGTCGTTTCTGTTTAATACTTATTGGGAGATCAATCAGACGTTGTTTATTGTTTTATGTACTCACCCCTAGGCTGAGAAATATGAAAAAAGTTGGCTACTGTACAAATATTTTCAACAATTTACCTCTTCTCCCTATAAGTAATTGAATTATCCCACCAAATCAAGCTGGGATGCTTCATAATGTTAGTAACACAATTCATTATTGATTAATAAATAATGTTATGACAAGTAGAAACACCGCGCTTGAGTCGTTAGCGCCGAGTCGTTCAATAGAGATAGTCGGCAATCTTATCAGAGGCAAAGACACAGTGAACAACACGTAACTGGCATAAAGCCAGGTACTTAAACAGTGTAATTAAACAATGGCTTGCGGAGCACGCTCAAGGTCGCCCGCCACAGAGGTCGCATCTCTCGTTTGTACATCTCTCCTTCAAGAGTTCTTTTAACTTACGTTCGTACTTACACACTATTAGAGTGTATTTATAGTTGGCTCTCCCACCAATTCTACTTACACGTAATCTTACCAGTCCCTTTGTGTATGTGATCTTACAGATCATCCCATTTACATAAATGAAACTTTCTAAGGCCTTTCGCACCCTCTCAACTCACATTAGGCTCTAGTCTAGACGGGCTTCCTCGTCTACTCTACAACATAAGACTATAGACGGGCTTCCCCATTCGCTCAACCAAGTAAGATGATAGACGGGCTTCCACATTCACTTTCCAAATAAGACTATAGACGGACTTCTCCATTCACTCAACCAAGTAAGATGATAGAAGGGCTTCCACATTCACTCTCCACATACTGTAAGACTATAGACGCGCTTCTCCCATTCACTCTAACACATAAGATGATAGACGGGCTTTCCCTTTCACTCTACCATATAAGACTATATATGGGCTCCTCTTTATGTCTACCACGTAAGACTAAGACATGTTTTTAACTTTAAATTTTTTTGAAGTTTATGATTTTATTTATTATAATACGAGACTAGTTTATAGAGAGATGCCATGGTTGCTAGGTGTTAATAATAAGGGCCTGGGCGTTTCTTACTGAATGAAGTTTCCCTGACGGATGGGTTCGGCACGACATCACATCGAGCGGGTAATTGTCAGCCGAGGTCACTCCCACAGCTGGCCCACTCGTTCTTAGCTGTAACATTGTTACTTCTACACTAGACATGACATGAATGAAGTAAAATACACAGCTGACTTTGGGCAAAAAGCTGTTTGCAAGAACACTTAGTTGTAAACGTTTAGTTAGTAGCTACTATACATAGTTTGTATCGTCTTCTTTTTAATTAGTATCCCGTTCTGTGAATAAATTCAAAATTATTTATCAGATTATCAAGAAAACACATATATATCTTTATAACCAATTTGTGACATTCGGGAAAAAGTAGTAATAGAGATCAACTTATCTGCTCCGTGGTCCACACGGTAAGAGTCTTGTAAAAGAAAACTTTTATTATTTACTTTTATAAAAAAAATGTATGCAATTAAAAAACTAATTTGTCGTAAAGTTAAAAACGAATTTACAGGATAATCAGGTAAAATGTAAGCTACATTCTACAAATCAAACAAACTAGTTTACCATAGTAACCAAGTTTACCAACTAAGTTATATGTTGGTGGTGGAAGGGGTGCTTTGCATAATAGTTCTGTGACGTCAGATAGCAAGTAACTACCACACATTGTGAAGTGCTACAGGGAAGAAAGGCATCCAATAGTGCGCCAAATGTGTGTCGAGTAGTTAGTTGTCCAGTTTGCCATGCGATGACAGGGCCAGCACCTTGTCAGTTCCTCCCTTTACTCTCTTAAATCCTCAAGGATAAATGTTATAATTATTACTAAAGATATATAAACATGTACATTGGTTGTAATCTCGATTATTACCGCATACCTAGCAACCTCGCATTACCGAGGCATTCATCGAGGCCATAAGAAAGCGACCTCTTTTTTCTCTGTAGTGTAGCTTTGATGCTAATCTTGTGTCTCTTATAAATTTTTCAAATCATTATTAGGTCCTCTTAATCTCTATTTTACAATTTTCTTTTGCTTCTTCACTATTCTATACTTCTTCTCCGCTACAATTAGTTTTTTCCTCTATTATACATAAAAAATGTATATATTTAAAACACTCGCCAGTTCGCACAGTTCTGAAAGCCAACTTTATTCAACTAGTGAAGTACCGACTGTAAGCTCAGATGAAGATTCGACCTTGGACCTTCCTCCGCAGTCCCTTCCCTTAGCCACTAAGCACCGCGCTGTAATCTGTACCCATGTATATAACTAAACTTTCGCCCTTGTTTAGCGCGTAAGTTATTGTTACTAAAATTCGCAAGAGAATTCCAAGTTCACACAAACAATGGTTTGTTTTGATAGGGAGATTCTTTCCATCCAGCCGACATTTGCTACAGGTGTTCCGTACTTAGTATTAGATATTGTATATAGTTACTTGTAATTCATAATTAAGTAATTTTATAGTTTGTTCCTCTTATCTGTTTTTTATGATCTCTTAAGCATAAATTGTTATTCACATACTCGTAACATATTCACCTGTTAAAATATTGGAATTTGAATAATATTACTGGCCTCTATGCACATGCACTTGCCATAAGTCAAATATCAGGTGACATTGTCTAACCCTTGTAACCGGTGGTGTGAACCCCGTCAACACGCTTCACCCGTATACCTAAAATTAAAACCCCAGTTGAACTCATGATGCTATGCGGAACGGTTCGCTCGGATCTCGCGTCGCGATTGCCGTGACCCTCTCTTATAGTGTATAATTTTGGTTTCATTAGTCAGTGATCGTGTTTTTTTGTTTCTCAATCTCTCTTCTCTCAATCTACTCAGCATTTTATTCAAAGTAAACTCTAAACAGTGTTGTGTTGTGCTCCAAACTGACCGCTGGGCAACATCGACATCCCAGGCCTGGTGGATTCATCTCTACGGTCATATCAACTCTCATCTTCTCAGTTCTTCGCTCCAAGATATGTACTATCTCCTCTAAAGGTACAGTTGGTTCCTTTTGATTACTTTCTACTTATAAAACGCATCTCCCTGTGATCGTTCGTGGTAACGTCTTTTGTAGTGTTTCCTCTACTAACGTGGATGTTAGTTGGTCCTCCGAAAAGGCACTAAGCTTTACAATCTCTCAAAACGCCCTCAATACTAAATAACAGGTTTATCTAATAAACTGTTTTACCTTAATGTGTGACATGTTTATGCAGCTTTCAATGTGTCACTTTGCACATTTTAAGCCTAAACACAAGAACAACATTTTATGTTTTTAATTAATAACACTTTCAAAAATAATCAAACCGAAGTAGACTAAAGAAAACATTCTTTGGTCAAGAGAATGTAATTTGCATTACAAACAAAAAGCTTACACCAATTTAAGTTTGTTTACTTTTTCTGATTGCTTCTTGTTTGTATAGGCTTGTATAGGATTGCAAAAAAGGCTTAATACTCTTTTCCTATTGCGAAAACTCTCATTTCACTGTATTTCATATGAATTTCACTTAACCGTAGAAAGGCACACTTATTTTGGGAGTATTCGTGTGGATGGGGTTTACGTGATTGTAGGATATATTCGAGTGTATTAAAAAAAAAAAAATTATAATCTTATGACTTTTAGGTCATATACATATGATAAATAGGTTAATTGACAAAGTATCCTACTGGTTGCCAAAACCAAAAGGATTTTAATAAATTCCTTAGTTTAATATATTCCGCCATGCTTGCTTAGTTCAAAACAGAATTAGTATATAGTTTCTAATTATAGAAGTATAAATAAATATTTTCCAAACTAATACTAAACATTTAGTCCTTGACAGAAAACTGAAGTAATTGGTTGGTTAGAGCTAAGGTTCTCAGTTCAATCCCAATTAGAGTCATAACAAATGTTGAGAGGGATCAGCTGATAACCACCAGCTGTTCATTAGCCACTGGGCTATTGATCAGTGGCACTCTCTAAGGAATAGTCGGTCTTAGTTTATTATTATTATTCACTAACTGTACCCCCCGCTTCGCCTGTCATAATATTGAGTTTTTATTGTATCATTGAAATGTGCAGCAACCTTTCAGTTTACATAGTATCCAATTTACAACAGCTGATGTTTTGTGTAGTTTACTACTGTACTCAATTATTTTTAATTTTGAAAGTTTTGCCTACCACAATTTTATTATATTTGTTTTTATTTAACAGCTGTTAATCAAACAAATCAATCAATATAGCTTCTCAATAAATCAAAACATAAAAATATAAACAGTATAATTTTGACATATTTAAAACTCACAGCTGATATTCTTTTTATATTTGACTTATTATCATCCTTCATGCATCCTGCTATTTGATTAACATTGAAACTTTAGAAGTCCAAGGGATGGAGCCCTGAGGGATTAAAGAAACTGGAATAGGACAGAAACCTTCCCTGGGGTATATAGAACAACTTCCCCAAGTTTCATGGCGATCGGCTGGACGGTTTGGTAGCGCATAAAGGATAGACAGACAAACAAACATACATTGGATTTTATATATATATATATATATATATATATATATATATATATATATATATATATATAGATTATTAAGTCGCCGATCGTTGAGATATGGGTGAATACGAGGGATGAGTGAGTGTAGATGAACGAGTGTAGCCATTGTTACTAACTAAGGACGACTATGCCTCAGAAAGTGATATTTATTAATATCTCAATAGCCCGGGAAACTAAGGGACGTAAAGATTTACGTAGAATCCGAACCACATAGTACTGGTCTGATTTTCAGCTAACTGACAAACCTGACACTCAGTTTTCTTCCCTAGACAACATCTGACCCTTAACTACCACCTAACGAGGACACCCCAAGACTTCTCTAGTAGTGTCCACGTTGATGTCGACCATTGATCGGATGCCGGTATTAAGAGTACTGAGCATAAAAGACAAGTTTATAACAAAGACTACATTCACTTATCTATCTATACTCATCATACTCAGTCTAAAACCATATTCATCCATATATTGACAATCAGCGCTTTAAGAATAAATATACAAATTCTAAAAATTTAGTTCCTGTAAGCAACTTATAAATATTTAAGGATCAATCTCGGAACAATAGACGGAGTTTTGGAGGTCAGTGGTCCTTTTTATGGTCACTGGTCGGGCACGCTTTCACATCGTGCTTGGCCCACAAATTCATGAGTTCCGATTTCGGCGAGAGTTGCAATAACAAATACGAGCAGTTGTTGTTACTTTTTTCATTAATGGATAACTCATGTATAAAATACAGTTCTGAGTATTAACAGTTGTCCAATCGTATCGGATGACTATCTAAACACCGGTCACAATAATTAGATCCACTCATTTAAAGTGAAGGTAAATATTTTTCTTAATTCAATACCCAGTCCACATGGGCCTGCAGGTCTGTGCGTGAACTTTATTCAACGAGTGAAGTACGGACAGTTAGCTCAGTTGAGGATTGGAACCTTGGACATTGCCTTCCGCTGACCGTAGATTAGTCACTGAGCCACTACGCCGGCCTCTATTGTTAGTCTAACATACTGAATTGTTGCAACAACTTTAGATACATTCGTATAGTTTGGAAGTTGTCTTGTAATTTATGTCCTCAGGAAAGAAGCCACACTTGCGAGAGTAAGTGTGTATTTTTACTTTTTTGTTGATATTACATATATGTTTATGTGTGAAGGGAAATGTCTTTACTAATAAGGAGTACATTATGCATGGTTGTTAATCGCTGTTTTAATCAGTAGGAAATTATGTATTGATCTTGTTTTCATGTTTAAATAAAGTTAATTACTTAAGAAAATTGTAATTCTGGTATAAATCTTATTTTATTAGGTGAATAAACAGTTTTATTCTGATTAAGGTTAGGCCTACTTATCCTCTGAATTCTAAAACTGTCTTATCTCTCAAAACACTGTGTTGGCCTGAACCACAGAGAAGAAAAAAACAAAGGTCGCATTTAATACTGCGCTGAATGTTTGTAGAGTAGTTGTTTTTCCAGTGTGCCGTGAAATGATATGGCCAGCACATTGTCAGTCCGTCCCTTCATTCCTCCCGAATTGTCAACAATAAATGTGGTAATTATTACTACATATGTACAACGATGACCCACCCACCCAATTATAGGTGTAATGTAGTATGTTTAACTCCATCGACGCGTTCGCTGCGGCTGTAACAATGCGACCTCTGTTTATTTTTTTTTTTCTGTTTCATAAAACATTATTGATTGTAAATGTGAACTAAGCTATTAGCTCGAGGGTATGCCTCTTTACACAGTGTTTTGTCACACTTCCTCTGTAATTGTCAATTATTGAGACATTTAGCCAACATGCCGTGACCTATGTATGGATGTAGTGTGGTCGCCATTTAAAATACATTTCAGAAGAATTTACATAGGCTATGTAGTTCAACTTTTGAATGAAACGTATTCCTACCAAATTTCATAGCGATCTGCCAACACGTTCAGCGATAATCATGGCACAACAAAACAAACACGAAAATCTGAAAGGATGTTTAATTGTTTATTTATAAACGATTAAATAATTTTATCAATACAATTTCAGAAATATATTCCTCATATATATCCAAAACGTGCTGAAGTTAAGAGATATTATGGTAAAACATAACCTCTTTTTAAAATAGGCAATAAGTTAAAAATGTTTTTAGATTTGGAAGTTGTTATATCAATAATTGATTTGTTTGGAAATGATAGTATTGAATAGCCATTAGACAATGTTTATACATTTTACGTGTTACTATATATTATATAATATCCGTATTTTGTAGTACTAAGATTCAAAAAACTGTTGAGGGAAGAGAACTGAGTATCCGACTTGTCAGCTGAAAATCAGAACAAAACTACGTAAATCGGATCACACATAAAGATGTCGGTCCCTTATTTGCATAGCTAATAGGCTATTAATAAATGGTCCAATCAGAACTAAGTCGAACTTAGTTAGTAACAAGACTACACAGGTCATCGTTACTCATCCTACTCTCAGGTAATTGTCTATGTTTGGCTTAAAATACGCGTAATATGTGTCGGTGTCTCAAATCTGAATAGTTGTAATATTATACTGTACACTGTACTGGTGTATTATTGACTCTCTTCCTTGACAATGGCCTCTGACTTCTGACTGATTATTTTATTCTAAAGTATATGAAATATGATAGATTTTTTGTTATCTATTTTCCAGTTGTTTATACAAGTAAATGTATTCCAGTACCTAACCACAGCAGCAAGCCGTTTTACTTGCCAACCAAGCGATGCTAGCTATCCTAGCGGTGGTATAGCAAATAATCGATCTGATTTGAATATTTACACTCAGTTAATTGTATTGCAGCATAAGTATACTGCCATGCTATTTCGCAGAGTGATGCCGAAGCTCTGCCATACGACCACTAGGATCGCTAGCTTCAGCCAGTGCTATTTTTCTCAAGAGTAAGGTTCGCTACTGTATGTTTTTATTATGCTGCGACCTAACCTCAAATTGAGCGGGTGACATATGAAAGAAGGTTGTTTATCAGGAGTACGTGTTCTTTGGCAGTTCCAGCTACGTACAACACCATCAATTAGTCATGCTCGTGATGTCGTAAGTCAACATTGATAAGGGCAGTTAAATCTGCTGATTGTTCCGTTGAAGCGTTACTGCCACTATGCCAATTGTTCGATATCTTTATTAACGTCAAGCTTCAGAGTAATCCACTTTGAATAAAAACTGCAAGGTTATCATGAATGAACGTATAATTCAGTTCAGACTTGTTAACAGCAGTGGGGTTTTGAAAACAGACACAAACAGTATTCTGATTAAAACCGAGTTCATTTCAAAACATTCTTCCATTAATCTGAAATGTAATCAATTGAACATTTAAAAGATTCAAGCTAGGAATACTTGAATATTCACGAGTCACTAGGCTATTTACATACTGGCATATCTTTAATATATTAACGAAATACTTTCAATTTCAGCTTAAATCTATTTTAGAAGAAAATGCTTATGACCAATGTCTGATAATTTGACATATTTTTCAACTCCGATTTACCTGGATGACTCACTCCAAGGTAGGATCTGAAGAGTTGATCCTTTATGCGTGAGTGCGAGAGTCTGTCAAGAGTGGTCTTCCACAACGCTGAAGATTTTGTATTCTTGGCGTTCAAATGTAAAAAGTAAAACCGCCACCTTAACACGTTAGATATTGTTGTAGAAGTCAATTAGATCTGTTGAGCATTTTTATCCCTGTTTTAAATTCCTTTAATTGGGCAATGTGCTTTCATCTGTAAATCACTTGGTTTTTGGGACACCTTAAACGAATTTTGAAAGAAAATTAGAAATATAAGTACAATTCTACTCTAAATTTAAAAATTCGTTAGGATACAGTGTATAGAAAGAGCCTTTAACGATAGACAAAAATAGATTTCCACAAAGTAATACAACTCACCAACTATCATGTTAGAGTAATGAATATTGCATCACACGAGGCTATAATTTTGCATAGTAATTTCCTGTTAGTCTGCCTGTTAGCAGTGAACAGAGGAGAGGCACGGTTGAGGTGGTGGGCGAACAGCTCCAAGAACTCAGGTTCCCAGAACACCAAACCACACATCCTTGACCTTGTATCTGTTAGTCTGAGTGTTGGCACTGAACCGACAGAGCTAGTGAGGCACGGTTGAGGTAGTGGGCGAACAGCTCCAAGAACTCAGGTTCCCAGAACACCAAACCACACATCCTTGGCCTTGTATCTGTTAGTCTGAGTGTTGGCACTGAACCGACAGAGCTAGTGAGGCACGGTTGAGGTAGTGGGCGAACAGCTCCAAGAACTCAGGTTCCCAGAACACCAAACCACACATCCTTGGCCTTGTATCTGTTAGTCTGAGTGTTAGCACTGAACCGACAGAGCAAGTGAGGTACGGTTGAGGTAGTGGGCGAACAGCTCCAAGAACTCAGGTTCCCAGAACACCAAACCACACATCCTTGGCCTTGTATCTGTTAGTCTGAGTGTTGGCACTGAACCGACAGAGCTAGTGAGGCACGGTTGAGGTAGTGGGCGAACAGCTCCAAGAACTCAGGTTCCCAGAACACCAAACCACACATCCTTGGCCTTGTATCTGTTAGTCTGAGTGTTGGCACTGAACCGACAGAGCTAGTGAGGCACGGTTGAGGTTGTGGGCGAACAGCTCCAAGAACTCAGGTTCCTAGAACACCAAACCACACATCATTGACCTTGTATTTGTTAGTCTGAGTGTTGGCACTGAACCGACAGAGCAAGTGAGGTACGGTTGAGGTAGTGGGCGAACAGCTCCAAGAACTCAGGTTCCCAGAACACCAAACCACACATCCTTGGCCTTGTATCTGTTAGTCTGAGTGTTGGCACTGAACCGACAGAGCTAGTGAGGCACGGTTGAGGTAGTGGGCGAACAGCTCCAAGAACTCAGGTTCCCAGAACACCAAACCACACATCCTTGGCCTTGTATCTGTTAGTCTGAGTGTTGGCACTGAACCGACAGAGCTAGTGAGGCACGGTTGAGGTTGTGGGCGAACAGCTCCAAGAACTCAGGTTCCTAGAACACCAAACCACACATCATTGACTTTGTATTTGTTAGTCTGAGTGTTGGCACTGAACCGACAGAGCTAGTGAGGCACGGTTGAGGTAGTGGGCGAACAGCTCCAAGAACTCAGGTTCCTAGAACACCAAACCACACATCATTGGCCTTGTATCTGTTAGTCTGAGTGTTGGCAGCTAACAGACAGAGCTAGTACGGTACGGCTGAGGTTGTGGGCGAACAGCTCCAAGAACTCAGGTTCCCAGAACACCAAACCACACATCAATGGCCTTTTATCTGTTAGTCTGAGTGTTGGCAGTTAACAGACAAAGCTAGTGAGGCACGGCTGAGGTAGTGGGCGAACAGCTCCAAGAACTCAGGTTCCTAGAACACCAAACCACACATCCTTGGCCTTGTATCTGTTAGTCTGAGTGTTGGCAGCTAACAGACAGAGCTAGTGAGGCACGTTTGAGGTTGTGGGCGAACAGCTCCAAGAACTCAGGTTCTTAGAACACCAAACCACACATCCTTGGCCTTGTACCTGTTAGTCTGAGTATTGGCATTTAACAGACAGATATAGTGAGGCACTTTTGAGGTAGTGGGCGAACAGCTCCAAGAACTCAAGTTCCCAGAACACCAAACCACACATCCTTGGCCAAATATCTGTGTTCATATTATAGCACTCTTATTCATATTTTTGTTCAAGTTATTTTATACGTATATACAAGTATTACAATAACAATTACATATTTTCATTGCAACTACTATTTGTAAGCTGAAGGTCACATTAACTAATCTCAGATTATTTCATAGTCATCCCTATTAAAATTGCCGTTCCCTACTTAGTAGACGAGCACATCTTTCCTGAACAAACGCCGACTTCTTTCTTAGACAGATGATCCCTTTATAACAAGACTAACACCATTTTCTACCTTGTAGACAACGTTATCTTTTCTAAACAAATTACGACTTCTTTCTTAGGCATATGACCCCTCCATTACAAGCCTATCCTAAATAGTAGACAACGCAATCTTTTCTAAATAGACAACGACTCTTTTTTAGACAAATGACCCCTTCATACAAGCCGAACACTATTTCCTACTTAGTAGAAAACCAAGTTTCCTTAACAGATGCAATCTTTTTTCTTAAGAAGATGGTCAAATCACACAGTAGCTCACTTCCTTCCTAAACAGACGACAAATTCAAACCTGGGTCACTATACCACATCCTAGTTGAAGAAACTACTGCTTCTTAGTTACGAGACTATCAAATGTTTCTTATACAAATACTTCTTACGTAGGAAGCAACAAATGTCCTACATAAGAGACACTTGTTGCCTAATTAAACATGCCTAATTACTTGTGGATCTACAACTGTCCATCTAATAAACGACCACTTCCTTTCTAGACACTTGACTATTTTCTCTCTAGATCTACGACTACTTCCTATCCGGATAGACAACCACGTTTTAGGCAATGTTCCCAAAACGACTTGCTCTACAGACAACCGCTATCTAAGTAGGAGACAACCACTTGCTACCTAATCAGATAACTGTTTTCCCCACGTTTATAAAACTCATGATGTAATATACAATTTTCCTTCTCTGGATAGACGACCTTCTTCTTCTTCTTCTACAGATGAGTGTTTTCTGCCTAAATAAATGACTCTTTCCTAAAAGACATCTGATTCCAGCCACTATTTCCTTTTTTGTATGCTTAAATCAACACCCGTAGAGTATAAATCAATACGATAAATCTTATTTTCAATTCAAATATTATATGGAATCCGTCACCGTTATCATAGGACAGAAGGATTGTTGGACATTTTTCATTATTTCGTGAAGAAACACTAAACGAGTTTTCGACTTGGTACAAACCAAGTCTTTTTCGAGTATTAAATCTTATTTACATCTTAGATATTAGTTTTTGAACTCATTCTAAAACGACACTTATGAGTGCTATCCTGAAATTACAAAAGTACACGTTTTTCTTCCTCATTCTAAAACCCTTATGATTTATGTCAACGTCTTAAATATCCAACAATCCTTGTCTACCCTTTTAAATACTCCGATATTACAAAATTGTAAAAATACCTATATCATTCTACACAGTACAATAGCTAAACACAATTATTTTACAATACGATAGTAAAATAGTTATAAATAACTATAAACAATCATTAATGCCAAAATGGTTTGTGTATGTTGGTAGTGTGTGTATTTGTAGGTCAATGAGTGTAAAGAAATCACATGTACTACCAACCCTCTACAAAATGGTTTGTGTATGTTGGTAGTGTGTGTATTTGTAGGTCAATGAGTGTAAAGAAATCACATGTACTACCAACCCTCTACAAAATGGTTTGTGTATGTTGGTAGTGCGTGTATTTGTAGGTCAATGAGTGTAAAGAAATCACATGTACTACCAACCCTCTACAAAATGGTTTGTGTATGTTGGTAGTGTGTGTATTTGTAGTTCAATGATTGTAAAGAAATCACATGTACTACCAACCCTCTACAAAATGGTTTGTGTATGTTGGTAGTGTGTGTATTTGTAGGTCAATGAGTGTAAAGAAATCACATGTACTACCAACCCTCTACAAAATGGTTTGTGTATGTTGGTAGTGTGTGTATTTGTAGGTCAATGAGTGTAAAGAAATCACATGTACTACCAACCCTCTACAAAATGGTTTGTGTATGTTGGTCGTGTGTGTATTTGTAGGTCAATGAGTGTAAAGAAATCACATGTACTACCAACCCTCTACAAAATGGTTTGTGTATGTTGGTAGTGTGTGTATTTGTAGGTCAATGAGTGTAAAGAAATCACATGTACTACCAACCCTCTACAAAATGGTTTGTGTATGTTGGTAGTGGCTTACAATCAGAATTTAGAATGGAATTGAACGTGTTGTCTGTATTCACTTAAAAGTTATATTTAGATTCCTGCATCGTACATTTAGACTTACAGGCAACAGATTTTCTGAATAAAAAGTGTTGTAAATCAAATTTGATCAGGATGGTGTTTGTATTAGGATGGATCTAGTCCTATCTACTTCTATTAAATGGAAATATATGTTATTTCACAGTGAAACAGATGTCACTGTTCATGGCCGCAGCGAACGCCTCAGTGAGTTAGAAATACATTACCACTAATGAACAACTTTATAAATACGAGGTAAACATTACTACCCTTATTTAAGGTATATATTTATAAGGTATATAAATATGAGGTAAAACCCAAATTCTTGAGGATTTGGGGGGGGGGGGAGAAGTAATGATACGGTGCTAAGCCTTCCAGCTGCACGGCGAACTGAAGAAATATCAACTCGACACACATTCAGCGCACTAGTGGTCTTACTGCTCTGTAGTTGATAATGCTAACATATGTACTTAGTATTTTTACGTGTTATGACGTATTGTGATTTTGAATTATTAAATTAATTCATTTATAACAAGTTGTTGGTTATTGCTCAGTTTTACTTGGAAACCGAAACGTGTATTGGTCTAATTTTCAGCTTCTCGCAAGCCTGATTTTCAGTTATCTTACCTAAATATCGTCCGGATCCTGACTACCACCCAACACGGACAACCCAAACTTCGCTAGTAATGAACAAGTCGATGACAACTATTGAGCGGACGCCGTAAGCTTAGAACATGTAAGCATCGATGGTAAGTTAAAGGTAGCTTGATTCAGTTTGCTTGAAATGTTTGAAAATAAGACGATAATCTCAGATATGAGTTGAATAAAGCAGACCAAGGAATAAAGCAGAATTCTGTTTTCACAAGACTCTAATTTGTTTTATCAATAAAGAGAGACCTTGTCACAATTGACTAACTGCTATGTTTGCTCATTGTAAGTTTAGGGGTGATCGATCAAAAATCGATTTGAAAATTCTTTGATTAAAAGTGTTATTCTTCTTTTAAGTAATAAATGTGTTCAGGGATTTTTTTAAACAAAGTCTTTATGGACATATGGCTACCTAAAGTGGTAATTTGTCCATTCTGTGCGCATTACTCAGTAAGAAACCGTGCAATATATTTTATTAACATTTGTATTTAAGATGACTAGTTTCAGACGCAGTTTCTGGTTTGAAGCCTTTCAAATTATCTGTTATTACCTCCCGAGAGAGGCGCAGCATGACAAATTGCAGCTACTGATATGATAAATCACGTAATACGCTAGAGTGTGTGTGTTTTTTTTTATTTTTTAATAAATAAAAAATAATAATCATTTGAATATTTTATTTACTGCGATAAAGTATCGTATAGTTTTTTTTCTGTTTGGTGGATTTATCATTAATTTGTTTGTTTGTTTGTAGCAGGATTAATTTTTTTCGTATTTTGTATTAGGAGTGGGTGGGTTTCAGGCTGTATTATGGAAGTTCAGGATGAATGGATATGTTCTCAGTATAAGGGTCTATATAGGCTACTATGTGGAAGCTATCAAATATCTTGTGAGGATCTAAGATAGAGGTTACTAGGTGTAAAGGTTAGTGAGCTATGGTGTATCTTGTGAGGATTTAAGATAGAGGTGTGACCCACCCTCGTAAAAACAAAACTGGGCCCATCGACGGTGGGTACACGGAGGCACTGGACATAACTGATGTGGAAGTAGGCAGTAAGAAATTGCAACAAGATAGACAAACAGTAAAGACGCCTGGGAAGAAGGAAGTCGTTCGGCTTGGTCTGGTTGATCGATTCTCCCACGAGGGTGACGGATCGTTCATCGACAGCCATCGACAACGTTGTGACAAACCTAATTGACGGGAGGGTGTCTGTGGTCGACATAGCTATATCAGACCACTGTGGCCAGTTATTGTTGGTTGGTGGCCAGTTATACCACTGTGGTTGGTCATTGACAGTCACGCACCTCAACGAAATCCTATTACACAAAAAATAGTTAGAGTCACGAGGCCCGATAACATAGCACTCCTTAACTCTCTGCTTTAGATAGAAAGAGAGAGAGAGAGAGAGAGAGAGAGAGAGAGAGAGAGAGAGAGAGAGAGAGAGAGAGAGAGAGAGAGAGGGGGGGGGAGAGGGAGAGGGAGAGAGAGAGGGGGGAGAAAGAGGGAGGGAGATAGAGGGAAAGGGGGAGGGGGAGAGGGGGGAGGGGAACAGACAAACAGATAGAACTACAAATTGGAAACGAATATGTAAATATTCCTTAAAGGTCGCTGATGTGTTCAATAGTTTTTTTTTTTTTTGCTTCGGTTGGTTCAGACCAGGGACTAAGTTCCTCAGTAAACCAGCCATCCTTTTTTTTAAACACAGCCCGATAGCCTCCATGGCTCTGAGCCCAGTTAATGAGGAGGAAGTTGCCAGAGTGATAAGAGACCTTCCAACTAAGAAGTCAAATGACTCAAGCTATGTGTCAACGTGGCTCCTCAAACAGTGCTCGAAGCATTTGTTAGGACCAATAACACACTTGATTAATATTTCATTTCACTCTGGGACTTTTCCCACCTCAAAACTGCAAAAGTTATCCCAATTTATAAAATGGGTGATCTCTTGTCCCCTCAAATTTACCGACCAATTTCAATGCTGCCTGTTCTTAGCAAGGTTTTTGAGAACGCTTTTCTTATACGTTATTAACATTTTTTGGAAATTCACAATTTACTGTCTGACAACCGATTCGGCTTCCGAAGTGGTAGATCCACAACAGACGGGGTGGTGCGTCTGTCGATATGATAGTGGGAGGCATTGAGAGCGGAGAGATGACACTAAGTGTATTTCTGTATTTATCAAAGGTCTTCGACTGTGTCGACCTCAACATCCTGATTCACAAATTGGAATATTACGGGATACGAGGAGTGCCACTTAGATGGCTTGAATCGTTTCTTAGTGACAGAAGGCAATTTGTAAAAATCTCAGATGTTAGTTCGAGGGAGGAGTTGCTGAGATACGGGGTACCTCAGGGCGCTATTCTCAGCCCACTCCTCTTCTTGGTCTATGTCAATGACGTTGGCTCATCGGTGCACAACGGGCGACTCGTTCAGTACGCCGATGACACGACTCTGGTTGAAAGCAAATTAAAAAAACGAACTGGAACAATTGTCCTTCTTAGAGCTCAATAGCAGAATTCAACAGTATAACCAGTTCAACCTCAAAACAAATCCTGCAAAATCCACATTCTTCCGGTTCCGGTTACGACAAGTCGACTCGGACCATAGTCTTGCAGTAATGATATATGAGGCCGAGATCGAAGAAGTTCATTCGACGAAATTCCTTGGGATACACCTTGATCGAGGTTTGACCTGGGAATGTCACGTCGATTGCATATGCTCAAGATTGTCTTCAAGCATTTTTGTGCTGAGGCAACTATCAAAATATTGCCCTACTCAGATACTGATGACTGCATATATATGGAGTAATCTACCCGCATCTTTCCTACGGGATAGTTTTGTGGGGGGGGCTTGCTCAAACTCTCATTTGACAAGAATTTTTGTCCTTCAAAAGAAAGCAATTCGAATAATTGCACAGTTAAATCCAGAGAGTCGTGCAAACAAACGTTTAAACAACTAAAACTGCTGACACTTCCTTGTCTCTATATTTTAGAAATCTGCATGTTCTTCAGGACCAAATGTCAACATGTAAGAGGTAGCGACCTACACTCATACCCAACTAGAGGCAGGGAGGACTACCGAACTGGGAGACACAGAACGGTGGTCCATGAACGACTGCCTTCCCAGGCGGGAGTTCATTTTGTCAACAGGTTGCCTAACGCAATCAAAAGTGCCACAATGCCCAAGGTATTCAAAACTCGTCTGAAAACGTTTCTGATTGATAACGCTTTCTACAGTACCGACGAGTTCATGGCACATGAATGGAGATCTAATTGGCTCACTGACTAGGGGGCTAGACTGGGATCATTCGAATAAAAGGAAGCCTGTATGACAAATAAATTGTATGTTTGAATGAGATTTTCATGTTACTATGAATGAAAAATTTTAGCTCCAAATATTAACTATGACGATTGCCATACAATTATATATTGCTTTACGCAATAAACCCATTTATTTATTAAACTATATACACGGACACATAAACGAAGAGAGGGAATACCCCCACACCCCACGGATCAATGTTGTTGGAGGATGGCAAATATTTTCAACAAATCGATTTATTGAACTATCAATTTATCGCAAACCAAATATAGATCGAACGATAATATCGAAAGAAAAATATCGATATATCGAATTGTAAATTATTTATCTGTTTCAAACTATGCACTAACTCTTATGTCATGATTAATACTAATTTTTTTATGACACTATTTTTTAGGGTAGCTTACTGATTGCAAAACTTAAATAAATTTATCTACACGAACAAGTTGTGGTCTGTAGAATTGAATGAAAACAAATCAAATTAAGAATAAATATAACTGTAATTATTATGTTCCTTGTAAAATTAAAATCTAATAACACTGACTAACTAGTGACTGACGAGGGATGACAGCAGGTAGACAGTGATTGACTGTGTGTTTTGTAAGGTACTGGCTAGCCATCTTAGAGTCAGCGTTGCCAACTCACGCACAACTTCATTTACCCGTTCCACCCACTGGTGTGAATTTTAGTGCGTTAACCTCACAAAAAAAAACTAAATTATTTCAGAGCATGTTTTGTATGCATATGAGGCAATTTAAATGTGTTTTTCTTTCAAATGGTGGTGATTTTGAGAAGAGAGAGTAATGTATATTTATACTCAAGGACTTCAGTATCAATATTTAGTGATATGCTATATCGGACCAAATTATCGATATAGCCGATATTATCGAAATAAAATATCGATATTACTATATCACTATATCGTTGCATGTGTATCTATATTTCCTATATATTGTTGCCATCTCATGTGGCTATCCCAGAGACGACAAAAAAAATATGTGCCACTGCACAGAGTTTACTGGGTGTAAAGGTTAGTGAGTCATTGATTTTCAAATAGGGATTGAAGTAGGCCTTACGTACCACTTGTTCAAACAGTTATCAGACCGTCATATTATTGGCGGGTGCAAAGGTCATTTAAATTGTTGGTGTAGGTGAGTTAATACATTTTTAAATTACTTTTTTTTTAATGGAAGGCCCACCTATTATTTAACCTTACTCTACCCGTTTCTCATAGACTATTGATCAGTGTGGGGAACTTGTCAGACAGATTAAGGGGGTGAACTAGTTACAAGGTGAATATTGCTAACTAAAACTAACAGTCAAAGTCAGGATTCGAACCTGCACTATCCCTAACTCAGGTACAAAAGTCCTGAAGCACCAGACCGCTCAGCCACTGGCTCTCCCTTCCCAGTTGTATTCTTGTTCGTGTGTAGGCGACTAAGAGAACTGGTACTGTCGTTCGTTTAGGAGTTTGCGTCAGAGAAGCTATTATCTGTAGGCTTCAAACTTATTTATTTAAATATATTTGATGAGTTTTTCGATGGTTAAAGATTTTTGCATTTGAGTTAAATTGTAATAATGAGTTATCAAGAGTTACTTCCTGTTGCCGTGATGGACTGTCAGTCATAGGATCTTACGCTAGTTCAAGTAGGTTGGATTGAACGCCGAATGCTGTTAATTATTAAGTTGAGCGTTTCCCAAACCGCCAAGTCACCACTAGGAAGTAGACAGAACTATAGTAGACGTACAACCTTACCGTACATGACAAAGACAAGTCCAATCTAAATGACCTTTATTATGACTTTTTAATTTAAAATTGTCATGAATTACATTTAAATTTTAACATAATTTAATTTTAAAAATGTAAATATAAAAGCACTCAGATTTTTACATAACCAACGTATTTTCCGGAAGAGTTCTTTCCCTATCAAAGTGTTTCGATACGATCATTTTACGAACCGAATCGTTGTAATACAACCCCCCCCCCCCCCGTTTTTGGTGTTTTTCGTGGAGTAAAACGGCCCCCTCAAGTGAATGCGTCAGTTTTAACCATTTTGGTTGGCTATTGAACGTTTTATGTAGTGATTGAGAATGGATATTGTTTATTAAGTGAAATTCGCTGGTTTGAATTGTTTGTGGAGATTCTAATGCTGTTTTTGTAGTTATTTTTGCCTTCACTTTTTATGAATAAAAAAATAACGTCTTTATTTGGAGAAAGGCTCTTATTTATTAGTATTCAAATTCAAATAAGTTTATTATTCATTATTACATGGAAAGAATATTTACAATAATATCAGGAATAATATATTGCCCTACATAGACTATCCGTCTGTGTGCAAGGCAAGAGTTCTTTTACAAATCATAACAATTGTAAATACTGTACCCTTAAAATATACATACACAAATATTAACAAGAGAAATGCCAATTTTACAATCTTAATGAGATACTAACATTCTAGACATAAGTCGTAATTGTTATAGAAATAAACTAGCCAATAATGTTATAAGAGAAAATGTACTTAAGTAAAAAACAAAATAAAATTAAAAGAAAAAGAAAACAAAATGAAAAAATAATAAAAATCTAATACAATATAAGTATAACACCTAAATGTTACACACAAGAATTTACACATGAACCAAATCATTCACCAAAACACGAGTATATAAAGTAGTCTATGAAGAGTAAACAGTGACTACTCCATTAACTACCCCTCCACACCCCCATATAATAAGATATTTAAATAAGACATATCCATACAAATCCCAACAGGAATATATAAGGAAGAGCACAAGACTAAATATAATATGACCAAATCAATCTCTCAGTATCTTCTGGGCCAAGAGTAAGCAACCACTCCTCCACTCTCCGTTTAAAAGCCGCGACACCGCCACCCTCTTGAATTATGCCTTGAGGAAGGTTTTTATAAACAAAATGCGCAATAAAAAATGGATTGTGAGAATCCAAACTACTGGTAGGACGAGGGATTTGAATTCCAAAACCCACTCTATTTCTTGTTAGATAGGTATGTTTTAACGTTGTAAAAATGTCAACCTTATTATTCATAATAAATAAAATTAAATTTTTGACAAAAAGTTGTCTTATGCTAAGAATAGGAAATTCATAGTACAGTAAGTAAGTAGGGTATCTCGGATTTTTTCTTAAAATAAGTTTCATAATTGTTCTCTGAGCTACAGCCAATGGTTCCAGTACATTAGACGAGGCACCTCCCCACGCCAGTGGTATACTATTAGTACTATTTATTAGTATACTTATTTATTAGTATCTAGTAAATATACTAACATATTACAATCATGGTATGTTATTGTGAATATTTAATATTTTACGGTGTTTTTTTTATTTTTTTTTATAACATCATATTTTAAATTTCCTAAAACAGTGCTTAGTGTTTTGTCCATGTTAAAAGTACTGTACAAATATATAAATACTACACTTATCCAAATTTTTAATTTCAATTTGTACTAAATCACGATAACAATGTAAGTGATAAGGCTGTTGTGTAGTACAACAAGGGTCATCTTGTATGGGAGAAATACAAGAACGGAAGTTCGACAGAATTGAAATATCGAGCTTAAAAGCAATTCTAATCCTCAAGGTAATTATAAAAAGCAAATTGTAAGGCTCGTGGGAGGAATGCTGGTTACAATTTATAAAATTGGAGCATTGATTAAGGAGATAAAAACGATCAGTAACTTGTTGTTTTACTGTTCTTTAGTAACCTGTTACTTTTAATTAAATAGTCCTAGGCAAGTAAATGTTATGTCCTTTATAATGTCAATTAACAGCTGCAAATTTCAAAATAACGAAAGTTAGACTAGTATAAATCATAAAATCCATTAAAATAATAATATTCACTTTCAGTTTATTCCATTATAATAGCATTTTAGTAAATTCCTTTTTTTTCTCAAAAATGTTCCGCAACTTTAACATATTTTAAACAGTTCAACAATGACCGTTATTTTGAAAGAAATTGTTGATTTGTTTTCTTAGTAAGTTACTGAAAATACACGTGCACTTTTAAAGTTTAAGTGAAAAATATTTAATTATAAATATTATTTACAAAACATTTTTTTTATTTTGCCAAAATAAATACTCAGTACAACTCTAAAAGATTAGAATTGGAAAGAGTACCGTTTTTCTGTTTAAGGTAAAAAGTCACACTACACTTTCTACAGGCCTACTATGTAATAGAGTAAATGACCGACATAAAATGACCGAACAAAATATATACAAGAAATCATTAGTATGCTAGGAAAACTTACAGAACTTTATTTAATTATTTATTACAAGTCGGCACTATGGCGTAGTGCTGTAACCCTGCTACTTGTGGACAAAGTGTTCTGAATATTGTAGCCCATAGGCTCTACGCTCAGTCCTCTTAATACCGACCCGGCTTCCGCTTAATGGTCGCTATCGGCATGGGCACTACTAGAGAAGTCTGAGGTGTCCGAGTTGGGTGGTAGCCAGTGTTCGGATGTGTAAGTGAGGGAACTGAGTATCAGGCTTGTCAATGAACTGAAAATCAGATCAGAACTACGTGGTTCAGATTCCTCGTGAAGGTATAGGTCCCTTATATTCCCTAGCTATTGGGCTATTAATAAATGGCCCTTTCTGGCATAAGTTGGACTCGGTTAGTAACCTGACTACATGGTCACTCATACTACACTCATTCGTATTTCTCTTAAAATTCGCATAAAGTTGTTCTGGTGTCTCTTATCTAAGAATAATATGGGAGTTGATAAGAGAAATGCTGATATAGCTAATGTGCTTAAGGCAATAAACTTAATTGCCTTATGTGCATACAACAATGAGACAGAGGCAATAAAAGTACATCTAGGCTGTTTAGTTGATGGACTCATAAACCTCGCAGACAATGGTATAATATGTGAAATGTGACGTCAGTTTGATGGTTATCTTTATTGCATTCAGCTTTAAATCCTTAGGAATTATGAGTACTCATTTACATTATAACTGTTAGGTTCATTACATAGTTTGGAATTGAATAAATCACATTGTTTTTAAAACAGGTGCAATATTTTTTGTATTTAAATAGTTTGTTCAATTACACATTTTTTGCTACTAACTCAAAGTACAACCAAGAGACTTGAAATAAATAAAATAACTCTTATTTAGAATTGCACTGTCATACAAAATACCTTCATTTCATCAATTATAATTGTTATAATTTTATAAAATAGTAAGTAATTTTTTTTCTTTAAAGTTAAAGTTTGACATTCACATTGATACCGTGTGTAAGAAGATCAGTACAGGAATTTACATTTTAAAGAGCCTTTCGAAAATTGCTAAGTTAGACGTTCTTTTAGATTCCTATTATGGTGTAATTTATCCATTTCTTCATTACGCCGTTTCCTTGTGGGGTCATGAGAATGAAAGAACAACATTTTTATTTAAACAACAAAAACGTGTAGTTAAAGTAATTTTTTTAAACCGTCTACTTCCTCATGCAGATCTCTCTTTATAAATAATAAAATTTTAACATGTCCTTGTGTTTATATTTATGCAGTCCTTGTTTTTGTTAATAACAATTTTAATTTATTTCAAGATATAGAGTTAAATAATAGAATGTGTTATACACTTACAGAAAATAACAATTTAAAAATTCCACGCCACAGAACATTTTTTTTTAAATCATCTATTATACAATGGCGTTACTCTATTCAATTTACTCCCACCATCACTTAAAGTTGAAAAAGATCGTGTTTTGTTTCGAAGGGGGTCATGAAAATACTGCAGAAAGAAGCTTTCTACAGCGTTAAAGATTATGTTTCGTTTACTAAAACTATGTAGTTATACAGTTGTAAGGAATGAATTATATTTATGACGCTATTGTACAATGTATTTATTGTAAAAAATGAAGATATTTGAGTTCTGAGTTCTTTAAGATGTGAAACGTTGTATGGAAAGAAAAATGTTGTAAATGTCACAAAAAGTTAATCATAGAAGTTTTAAACGTTGGCAAATTTGTTATCAAACAACTATTTCACAAACAACAAATATTTTACACCTTGTTAAAACTAGCTTCTTGTGTAGTTAAAGAAGAAATATTCTATTTAATTATGCTTAAGGGGCAACGGTCTAACATAGCACATAGGCTGTGTTAGAATTTCCACCACCGTAAAGACAACAACAAAAAATTAAATAAATCTATAGCTATTATAAATTAAAATAACTGTCAAAGTAGTGTCTCTAGTACAACCATTAAAAAAAAAAAAAAATTGTTATTTACAAAAAGCTTGATATTCTTAAAGTAAGGTCAGATTTCTGAGAGATGCGAATATCTTTTGTAAACAACTCTAAGAGTCCTTGACCTCATCAATGTTCCTGATAAAGCCTGGGAAAGAATTACATTCTTAAATAACAATGAATCATTGGAATTGAGTCACTAAAATGGTTTGATAGTAAGTGGTAAAATGAGCGATGGTTTATAATGCTATATATACTGTCCCTAGTAGTATCCAAATTATTATTAAATTAATATGTCTCGAGAGACTAAACGTTGACTCTGGATAACATTTTTCTATTATTATACACAGAAAGTGGAAAGGATACATCAGTCATAATGTGAAGAATGGGCATATCTATTATTAAATCTTACAACAAACGAAAACAGCTGATATAACTAAAAAAATATATTAAAACCATTTTAACAATATTATTTCTTTAAAATATAGGAGAAATACAATACGTATATTAAATATTTTCAATAGGAAAATCATTCATATTTTTTTATAGCAATTTCAATTTTAATAACAATGATGTATAAACTGAAGCTAAATAATACAACATGGCTGTCTCTGTAATTTATAGACATACTGATAGACTTGGTTGTACATTGCAGAACGCTTCCACTGGAGGGAAACTGTGATGAGAGAACTTCTCTCTCTCTCTCCCTCCCTCCCTCTCTCCCACTCCCTCCCTCCCTCTCTCTCTCTCTCTCTCTCTCTCTCTCTCTCTCTCTCTCTCTCTCTCTCTCTCTCTCTCTCTCTCTCTCTCTCTCTCTCTCACGCGCACACAATACCCGCCCTCAGCGCCATTTACTGTGGGTTTATCTCTAACTTATCCACATTTCCCTATCGCATTATTGTTAGTTTTGAAAAATATCGAATCAGTTGTTTACGTTTGGACAAAAATTTAAAATGTAGAGAAATGAAAATGTTTTTTCGTTAACACATACGAACCCAGTCTCTCAATTACTCACTTATTAACTCAACGCCACATTCTAATCGCTGTTCACTATGAACTGACTACTTAGAGTACTCCTATAATGATGGTCATCGGCCAACCCTCACTTGTAGGAAGAGCTCCATTTGCACGTAATGATCCATTTGTTTTATGACGTCCGCCTTTTTCTGTCACGTGATCCAATATGGTGGCACCCATTACCCACCAAAATGTCCTAACCTCACTTTTCTCTCCTAACCTCACTCTTCCTAAGATATTGGATTAGGAATATACATACCCATGCTTCCCATCAACTTCCTTCTAAAGTATATGGAATGTAATATCTAACAAAACATAGAGAGAACAATAGTAGGTTATTAAAATTATAAATAAACCTAACATTTCCATTTTACACAGGTTGTGTTTTATTCTTTCTAGTTTTTTTGTCTGTTTTGAGATAAAATCTTGCATAACTGCGTAAGACGTAATACATACGTCTGCCAAATATGAACGAAATCGATAAACAACAAATCAACAACGTTTTGGAGAAAAGTGGTGGAGGAAAAGATATGTCCATGGACTATATTCTTTAATTATTTATTTTGTAAAGACAACCTGAGATTTGCCGTTTCTCTATCTCCAAAACTGGCCTTCAAATATGTTTACAGCAAGGCTAGTAAATACAGTAATGTCTTTAGATTGAAAAACTATATCATGTGTTGAATAGAAATGTAAACAATCGTGAAAATGTTACACTACATAAAATGTACGTGGTCCACTTTCAATAAATGTCGTTCATCAATCGAATGTTACTATCTTACGTGTATTATAAATTATTTGTTTATGTATAATAATGGTATGCTTATTGTTTATTTGTTTCATCATATTTTTAATCGATTTATACGCAACGTAAAATCTTATTTTACTATTTCCTTTTATTGCATAGCTTTAACCTTTTTTTATGTTTCAGGTTGGTCAACACTACTAGTGGTGTGTTACTAGGTGAGTTTAAAACTGAACAACTTAAAATTTAACAATCATAAGGTATTATTGTTATGTCATCAGACTATGCAAGACACAAATTTGACGAACGGAAGACAATTTTGCTAGTAACATACAGTAAAGTTTTAAATCTACAAAAACTTCTATTGTGTTACATATAAGACGTAAAAGAGTACGTAAAAAAATATTTAAAATTTCTATACTCCATGATATAATGTAGAATTTGATTTACTAAATATATTTCGTAATTTGTATTGCCAATGGAACAAAGTTGGACCGCTCCTGGCTCAAAATTGTAAAAGTTTTAAACTTCAGAACACAAAGCTCGTAATATATACTTTAGGAATAATGCCAGCTGGCATTGTCTAAGTCATTTCTAAACGCACTCAGCATAATAATTTTACCAAATTTATCATCTGATCTTAAAGGAAATAATTTCGTACAATTAGGTTGAATTATTTCCATGTATGTTGTGGGTTTATGGTGAGACCCATCCCCCGCCAAACTGAAAGTCGTGCCGTACCGGGGATGGCTCAAAACCAGACAAGCGATAGGATCACGGACGGCAGTTGGAGGGTTAAATCACAACTCGGCAGCTGAGCGAAAAAAACCATTTATTACAAAAGAATTGAATAATCGTTTAGAAAATCTGGCAGAAAGCCACAATATAAAAATAACACTCAAAACAAGAAAGACAATATGAAGCACATAATAAACAATGATGTACAAAATATTGGCTAAAGCAGTTTTATTAAAAACTGACTTAACAATACAATTAACGAAATAAATAACACAAACAAAACTTAACCACTATACCTAAATATAAAATATAAATCACATAATTTAAACAGTAGATATATAAAATTGTTTATGACATTCATAAATATTTAGTATAAGTAACACATATAACTTATTAAAAAAATATAATAGTAACAAAATATATAAAATTAAAAAAATAACAATAAAATTAACTAATTAAAGATTAACAATAGCCATACATTTTTCAAAAATATAACAAACTATTTCAAACTGTTAAAATTAGTTGGCTATGTTCAACGATTAACCTTGTTCATTGTTTTATTTTTTGCTTTTTTTTCTTTTTTCATTATTTTTTTTTATTTCTTTGTAATATGTCCTGTCACACACCCCCAGCTCAGTCGCCGGGAATAAAATGGAACGCACTGACCTGAGAACAGAAGGCTCCCATAAGCTATAAGGAGGGTAGTGGAGGCGCAAATTGGCTCTATAACAAAGTCCCCAGGCCAGGCTAGTACAGTAGAGATGGCAAAAGATCGGCCGGGAGGCAGGCTGAGGGTCAAACGTCCAACTCAAGGACCCTGAAGTAAAATTTTCTCTCTAGTCTCTCATAACAATGTTAACCGGAGGTGACAGAAACTAATTACACCCCCAGGCAAACCGTCGAACCGGTGAACCGAAAGCTGGAACCACGGAACAGACCAAGGCTTGAGCCAACGACCAAGAACGTAACAAGTCAACAGCGCAAGAGCGATGTCAGGCAGCCAAAACGAAGAGTAACCAAAAATGTACCGGTCATAAGAGCCGGTACAATGGATTTCTATGCCGCTCTTTTCCTCTTTAATAAACCCTTTTTGTTCAAGTCAACCTTCTTCTTGCTTTGTTTACCGCCGTGTTCTCTAACTTCACAAATATGGATACGTTTTTTTTCAGTATTCCTAAGTCGGCACTAGTGGCGCAGTGCCATTAGTTAGCTTGGAGACCAAGTGCTGTGGTGGAGATTGTAGGCGATAGGTTCTATACTCGGCCCTCTTAATACCGACATGGCGTCTATTCAATGCTTGCCCTCGACTTGGACAATACTACATAATGCTGGGGTGTCCATGTTGGGTGGTAGTTGGGGTGGATATTGTGAAGAGAAGTGAACTATCAGACTTTCCAATTAGCTGAAAATCAGACAAATACTTCGTGGATCAGATTCCACGTAAAACTTTAAGTCCTTTAGGTGCCCTAGCTATTGGACTATTAATAAGTGGCTTTGTATAAGCGACAGTTGATCTTAGTTAGTAACAATGACTACACTCGTTCATCAACACTCATCACACTTATTCGCTACTCGTATTCGCCCCTATCTCTACGATCGGCGTTTTAATACAGACTAGTAATAATATTTATATATTACTGTCTAGTAACATTTTAAACTTATATATAATAAATTGTCAATTAATCTTACCTTCACCAACTTAAAACATGCCTTTTCTTTTTATTTCATAAAGTAATTAATTTATAGCAAACCGTAGTTAATAATACAACAGTATGCTTGCGTGATTTTTTAATTCGTTTGTCCAAACAAGGCCGACAAATATTAACCACTGTGAACATTTCAATGGTACAATGAAAAGCCATTTAATCATAAATAATACAGAGTTACAATATAGTATTGTGAAAGGCGGTGCAATTAATTGGATTCGCTTACCTCTGTATGACACAGTAAAGCCGCGCCATGAAGTTAAACACTGCCATGCAATAAAGTGGGCCTTTATGTGCGAAAGCTTTTGGGCTGTAAAACTACGTTGGGTCAGTGTATATTGTATATGATTCTTTTATGCTGTGAATCAAAGCAAGCCTTTTGTGTGATGAATGTTTATTCTATACTATAAAATTTACAAAAATGTTGATATTTTAATTTGAAAAAAAATTTTGTTCGATTTCATTACTTTGTGATGTTATACACCAGCTGTTTTAGCTACAGGACATTAGTAATTGATTGATTTATATTATTTTCAAATGTTTCTGAGTTTAAATTGTTTTTCCAAAATACTCTCCTAGAAATAATTATTATATTGCCCATTGATAAAAGACCTATGTGTCACGTAAACCTAACCTAACCTGTCACATAAACAAATATTTGCCTTGTATTCTCTATTGCGCAAAGTTTCTCAGGTATTAAGGAATTTAACAACTACGGATAAGCAGCTTTATTTACGACCTACTGAAAGCACCGTTGCTACAGAGGTGCACTGAGTAGTCGAAGTGAGATAGAGAACCACACTTCCCCCAATGTGTTATTCCGCTCAAACATTATTATTATTATTATGGTAACGGCAGGCAGCGTGCTCTGTTTATTAGCAAGCCCTGTTCATTACATCATCATAGCAGTGACAATTTGTTGGTTTGATAAACACTAACGTATCAAGCTTAGAACGATTAAATTTAATCATTATTTAGTTTTCAAATAACAAGTAATGATAACAATAGCACATGTAATAATAATGTTATCAATAAAAAACTATGAGACAAACTTGTACAGTTCATCACAGTTATTTTTTACAACCAAACACTGGTGTACGGCGGCGGAGTGACGAAACGTTTCCCTCCGCTGCTGAAACCCCAATATGACCTAATTATATCATACAGGTCGTAATATGTCCGGTATTAACAGTAATTTGATACAACAATCGAGAGTGTCAAATAAAATGTTTTTGTAATAGTAGTTGTCCTTTTTAGTTTTGTTGTTTTTTTTTTATTTTTTTTTTTTTTTTATTTTGAGTTTTTATACATTGTGAAACAAATGTAGGAATTCAATTCATTATTCATTTCTATGACGCCGATCGTTGAGATATGGGCGAATATGAGGGTTGAATGAATGTGATGAGTGTAGGCGAACGAGTGTAGTCATTGTTACTATCTGAGTTTGATCAATAGTTTTTTATGAAGCAATGAAAAAATGTTTTGAGTTTCAAAGCCAAAAACAGAATATAAATGCCATGTTTAAATACAAGCAGATGCTGTATTATATTCAGTTTTATATTAGGGTTAAACTAGTCACTTTAGCTGTATAAGAAGGTCAAAAATCCTTCACTGTCCAGAAAGTTGTATTCAAATTAAATTTTAATAAAAACCTGAAAATAACAAAATGATTAAAATGTTTATTTTTACAAATAGTTGTATAAAAGGTTTTAAGCTCGAACAACTACTGTCTGAAAAATTGAAATGTTTGTCTGATATTAACGGAATTCATTGACCAGGAAATATTTTTATTTGATAAAAATTTCAATTTCTCAGTTAGTACTTGTTCGATCTTAAAATCTTTTATACCACTATTTGTACAAATAAATATTTCAACATTTTTGTAACTATCAGGTTTTTTAATCAAATTTAAGGTCATTAAGCTATTTAGTTTTAAACACTTAAAATGGCCGCCAATTTCAAAAGGATTATTGTAAAAATATGAAATTTAAATGGTCCACGGAAACTATATAGGTCAACAATCATACTGATTTTCATGGTTTTATTTCAAATAATACACGATTTGTTGTTTGTTTTAACTCAAGGAATGACCTCCAGAAGTTTGTCTACTTACGGGACATCCTGTACTTATATCCACTAAAACAATACGAAATGTTATTCTAATTCAGAAGATGTATTCAAACCTGAGTTAGGGCAGAACTAGTCAACGATACTAAGGTGTGGTTACTGATGGCATTGAGCTCTGTTACTTTTTATGGTATTTTTTAAAATTTGCAATTAATTAAATGTAAGTTACATATAATTTAAAGTTTAATTTATCTACGAAGTAACGTTGTTATATTAAAACAATATAGCTACCTGCTACCTGCTACCTACTACCTGCTACCTGCTACCTACTACCTACTACCTGCTACCTGCTACCTGCTACCTACTACCTGCTACCTGCTATTAATAACATGGGTTTCTCGATAAAGTGGAGCACACTTTTCCAGCAAGACCGTCGAGTTGTGAGAAGAGTCGCTCTGACTGCGGAGGTCCATGACTTCAAACAGAATCATGACGTAGGTGGAACATGCTCCGAGGGTATGACCTGGAACCTTGTGCACCGGTATGTTGAGACATACTACAGGGGGAAAAGCATATCTTGACCGCTAATTTGGTGGTTTAGACTATGGAATGCATTGATAAACAATAAACAAGCCTAACCCCAAGTAATATGAGGTTTTTTGGTGAGTAGTTTTGAAAACCGAGGGTCCCACACCTCGTTTGTAAACGAATTTTTACCTCCTCCCCCTACGAAAAGACTATTAATTATTACTACATAAAAAACAGTGAAAAATATAATTTTGTAACAATATCATTACGTTTGGATATCATCTGCCTCTTACCAGCCTCTTTTAGGAGTCGCCCACTTCTACAAGAACCAGTTCCGGCGGCTCCCACCTGACTCCACTGCTCTCCCCATATGGCCTGATCGTTCTTGCTCCACAATCCACATATATGATGCAGTAACAAGTAATTTTACTCAAAAAATATTTTAGTACTGATTCATTTTTCGAGTATGTATACATACAAACATACACAATTACTTTTTTCTTCTTCTTATTTTAACACGAAAGAAGATTTCAGAAAGGACAAAAAATACTTAATGAATGCTAAATAAGAATAATAATTCGTGTCAATGAAATAAATACTAATCCAATCCCCTATGACAAATATTTATTAATAATCATTTTTAAATTATAATAAACGTAAAACATTGGTTAAGGCAATTTATGTAAGCCTTATTATATGGAAAATCATTTAAGTCTATCATAACATAATTTATAGCAATATTATTTTTGTAAATGTCTTTATTTGAAACCCCATCGAAACAACATTATATGTATTTAGATCAACATGTACGTGAAGGGTAGGTGAAAGGGTAATAAACGAACCTTTTGTATAACACTACAACTGTTGTTAGAAGTATATTCTAACAAATCTTATATCTCATCTTCTGAACTACGCAGTTTGGTAACCCAGCTACTTGGAGATAAAGTGTTTTGGATATTTTAAGTGGTAGACAATATACTCTGTACTCTTAATACCGACATTAAGTTCGCTCAATGGTTGCCATCGACATAGGCGCTACTAGAGAAGTCTGGGGTGTACATGTTGGGTGGTCGTCATAGTCCAGATGTAATGAGAGGTCTGAGTATCAGGCTTGTCAATCAAACCAATACTACGTGGTTCAGATTCCACGTAATGCTCTGGGTCGCTTAGTTGCCCTGGATATTGGGCAACTAATAAATAGTCCTTTCTGAGCCTAAGTTAAACAATTAGTACAATACTATACAGGTCATTCATACTCATGGAATCATTCATATTCACCTTATAATACGCACAAAGTCGGGTCGCGTCTCAAACCTAGATAACATGAATATAAGATTCGTGACCAGGTGAGAAGTAGCACATTTATATTATATAACCCTACTTGGACATACCTTAAGCAGTACTTTTATTTCCGCTCACTTTGCCATCTCTCCTCCAACTTGTGTCGTGAAAAGCTGTGAAGCTGCCACATATATAACTTCTATCTATATAAAAAATAGTATGTTTCAATTGTTTGTCTATTATACCATAAAAAGTCGTGCAACTGTAATAAGCATTACTAAATTATAATTGGTCCGGACAGTGAGCGACTTGCGTGATATATTTAGCGCGTCGGATTCCAGCCGCAGAGGGAATATTTCCACCGCTGAGCTGTCTTACTTCACAGGCGTGGCTAACTTCCGCCTTCAAGTATCCAACATCCCGAACAGTGTTTAGTTTCAAAAAATGAATAATAATGAACTGCTAAGTTTATTTAATCAATATTTACTGTTTACATTATTATTCATTGTATAATTTCTATTATTAATTGTTATTTGAATAGTAAATAATGATTTAATATAATCGTTCTAACCTTAATTGGTTGGTGTTTATAACACCAACCAAAGGGAACTGCTCCCAATGACGTAATGGGCGGGGCTTGCTATTACGCCACTCTCCGTCATCGTGGTTGCCATGACATTTTTTCAATGGAATTGCACAGTGGGGGAATAGTTGTTCTCTGTCTCACTTACACTACCAACCAGTGTAACTCACTCGCATCAGTGCGTTGAAAATGCCGTTTTCTAAGCGGCATATGTATAGTTACACTTTTAGCGACGATAATCTTGAGTCAGAGGAGGAATTTGTTAGTTATGTCAATAATTAAGTTCAAACTATTCTTTGTCGAGTAAAGATCATAATGGATCCAAACATAGATAATAGTCCAGCTTAGCTGCAGCCTCTGACCTTGTAGAAGCCTCCTTAGGTTGCTATTTGATATTTTTTTTACTTATACTAGTTTCCATTGTCTACAATGTTTGACGATTTTTCAAAACTGAAAAATAGAAAGTTAACTAATAATCCTTGTTATTTTCTTAAAAGTTCATGTCACTAGTAGCATTGGGTAAAAACATAGCATCCCTCCGATGATCATCAAATTTACAGTATCGTAAACTCTACAAACAAAAATCCTCTTTACGTCCTCTCCACTAAGCTCCTAGATATAAAAATAATTTGAACATTGTTATATCAAAATGAGAGGCAACACGACCTATGTTTACACTTCAGAAGTCTTTAAAACACCCCAAAAATTGTCATTTTGGGGAAAGTAACGGGGTTGAAAATAATTTCCTTGAATTCTTTGTAGTGAAAAATACAGGTTTTCACTTGGAATAAATATTATATTTCAATTCGATTAGTCGATACAGGTACTTCAACCTATCGACTAATCGACAATCACCCTGTATATATGAGTATTACGACTACAAACAAAATGTTTGGAACAATTAAATTCAACACCATCACGATAATAAACCCATCCATACATAAATGACTATACAGAGATAGAACATAATGGAGTAATTAAACTGGGTTTAAGTACGTCAATATTACGGTCTGTACACCGTTGTGATTGGGTGCAGTGCTATTGTATTAGTTCGCCAGGCAGGTAATCGCGTTGTCCTATAACAGTAAACAGAGGTTAACTGACATTGACTTAATAAATTAGGGTGTTATTCCAACTTACTCATTACAATATTAATGCAATAATGATAGGAAATTAAACTGTATAAAAAGGTGTTTTTTCGTGTATTTGAGAAATTAAAATCATTTTTATGATTTCTATCGGAATTGCTACCCTAATTTCAGGTCATATAAGTAATTTAGTTTAGTTTCGAGAAGGTAACAAAAATATACTCAAAAAAGAACCATAACCTAGTCTACATAAAGGAAGGAATATAATATATCAGTTTATACGATACATTTTCACTATTTCCAATTCTATATTTATTACTCTTGATGTAAAAAAAATATGTAAAATTCTACTGGAAATGTGTTATGCCTACTAGCAGTTATATACTGTATAAGAATATTAGCATTGAACATAAAATAAACTCGACTTTACAAACCAATGCATTTTCTTAGTCAAGCTCGTGTGCTGCTATCTAACGGTAAATGGTACAAAAATCAATGAATAGTGTATAAAACCGTGTTAACACTGGTAATACAGCTTTATGCAACATTTCAAGGGTCTGTGTCATCTTGCTTAAAACATATCAAAGTGTTTTCATTTTTGTCCATCCCCGTATATGATTTGTTAAAATGATGAATTGATCATTCGAGTGGTAAGCAGTTGAAATAAAGTATAGTCATATATTCCATCTGAGTCCATCTCAACTTATTTATAATTGTGTTTCATTAATCACTGTGTAAAAAAACTTGTTTAAAAGTGATATTTGTCACATGTTGTACAAAGACATAATTTCATGCAAGCTGTCGTTTCATGGTCCACTTCTCTAAATTGTATTGTTCGTAATAGTTACAAAGAGGGTATGTGAGTAAGACGCTGACGTATCTGTGGCTAACCACACTTACCGCACTTCCCACCCCAACTCACTGGTTCCACTAAATTACCACGTTCCTTCTTAATTGTGTGTAAATTTGCTGTTTACTTGTACAGTGTATTGTACTTATAATTACCTTCCTAGGATATTTCTTATGTCTATAGGACGATTTAGTCGCAGTAGCCGTATAGAGGTCGTATACAATAAATAATGATCCAGAGGTCGTATGCAATAAAGAAGGACCCAGAGGTCGTATGCAATAGTGCGCTAAATATGTGTTGTTTAGTTATTTCTCCACTTTGCCTTTCGATGTCAGGGCCAGCACCTTGTCAGTCCTTCCTTTATTATTCCCAAATCCACTAGGATTAACGTAGTAATTATATTACATATGTATAAAAAGTACATCAACTGGAAAGTAAATGTAACTGTCAGCGAGGCGTTCGCTGTGGCCATAAGAAAGCGAAATTTGTATATTTTTCTGTATGCTGTAACTCAGATTCTGAGGACCAAGTGTTGTGGAGATTGTAGGCTATAAGTACTCTCAATACTGACACAGATTCCGCTAAATGGTTGCCATTAACGGGGAGTCTGGATGGTGGTCAGGGTACGGTTGTTGTGTAGGGAAGAGAACTGAGTATCAGACTTGTCAGTTAGCTGAAAATCAGACCAAAACTACGTGGTTCATATTCCTCTTAAATTTGTAGGTTCATTTGTTGCTCTGGCTATTGAGCTGTGAACAAATTAATCTTTTTAAGAAACAGTCGACCTTAGATAGTAACAATGACTACAATTGTTCGTCTACACTCATCACACTCACTCGCCCCGCATACTCACTCATGTCTTTACGATCGGCGTCTTAATGATGAATTAAATGAATGAATGATGCTGATGATCACGATTATATGACGGCGCGCACGCATGAACCTGATCGACTTGATGCTGACTCGTTCAAAATCTCTAATGAATCATACTTTTAAACATATTACTTTCTAAGGAAATTTTTTAGTTCGCGTGGTGTCCAGCTCGAGTATTTTCGCAGTGAGTAAAATACTCAGATAATCTGGATTACGATAGTGTTCATGTTTTATCCTTTACTGGATTCATATGCAGCCAGATGATTCTAACGTGAAAATTTAAGTTTAAATGTTTTACCATTTTTATATAATTTTCCTCTAGGTGTACGTACTTGTAACTGCTGTTTATAGGTGGTGAAGCAGGCAACCGTATCCCAATATCACAGTCGTAGTTTAGGTCGAGTACAACGTTCTGGTTATTGAAGCTATAAACTTTCGTATAGTGGTCCCAGTTATATCGTAAGGTATTGTGTGTTACATTTACATAAGACTTTACAGGGCTATAAGGTTCATATTTCTATGAAATATTCATTGGCCAAATTCTTTGCAAAATATTTGGAAAAACTTCATTATACCATTATATACAAATCTACAGGAATTTTTTAATTTGTATCCACGGTTATGATACAAATTAAAAGCACTTTATTTGTTGTAACTAGTCAGATAAATTTAAGCTAGCACACAGGCAAAGTTGATTTTATGGGTGTATGGGTACGTACGTGTATGGGTGGGTGGGTCAATGGGCTGGTGTACATGGGAGAAACTAAAAGGTTGGTTTTGAAAGCCTCAAAGACAAATTAGGCATGAAATAAATGAGTATATCGAGAAATCGTCGGTTGCAAAGCATTGCACTAAAACGGATCATGGGATTTTATTCGATAAAACCACCGTTCTGGCCAATATCTAGTATTACCAACCACGAAATGTACGAGAGTCAATTGAAACATTCAAGAATTGTAACAATTTCAATAAAGACGACAGCTTAAGAATTCGAAAGGTACGCTTGTACTCTGGATACATTCTGATCTATGCCTGATGCAATATGCATTACGAGACCTATGTTCTTCGAGCGAATGTAACGCTTTGTCATATTTATGCATAAATATAAATTAGCCACTTTATAGTGATATATTAGACTATCGAATAGTTTAATCTATTCGACTCCCACTTTTAATCGTACCCAACTGATTAAAGAATGGCTGTTTCTATTATATTCATTGGCTTTTATTTGTCAAAACATAGTAATCATTTAACCATCTCCACTTGATATTAGTTATTAGTACAACGTCACAAGTCAAGACCCTTTGACGTAATATTGGAATAGTTTGACCTCCTTGTAGAGGGGTTGTTAGTTATGCAACATACGGCTTTTGTGAAACTGTTATGGCTTCTCTATAACACCGACTAATCGATAGTTGACATCGACTAGTATCCGACCTGTCTATATTTCCGTCGGTTGTGGTTATTTATTTATTGAGTAAACTTAGTATCATTTTAAAAATCATTTACTAGTGGATTATAGAACCTACACATTGTTTTGGTAGTTTAATAAATAATATGCAGGTATTCTACTTTGGTTTAAAATACTTCAAAATCCACGGTACGGGTGAGAAGGAACACAAACAATACTGTACATGTATCAGTGGGTGGGAGTACCAACAATACTGAAAAAACGGGTGGATCTGAGGACCATAACTACTATACGTGTATGAGTGGGAAGTACCAACGATACTGTACCTAAATGGGTGGGTGGGAGAACCAACAATAGTGTACGTGTATGAGTAGGAAGTACCAATGATACTGTACCTAAATGGGTGGGTAGGAGAGGTAACAATAGTGTACGTGTATGAGTGGGAAGTACCAATGATAATTTACCTACCTATATGGGTGGGTGGGAGAGCCAACAATAGTGTACGTGTATGAGTGAGAAGTACCAATGATAATTTACCTACCTATATGGGTGGGTGGGAGATCCAAAAATAGTGTACGTGTATGAGTGGGAAATACCAATGATACTGTACCTAAATGGGTGGGTGGGAGAGCTAACAATAAAGTAAGTGTACGTGATAAGTACCAATGATACTGTACCTAAATGGGTGGGTAGGAGAGCTAACAATAGTGTACGTGTATGAGTGGGAAGTACCAATGATAATTTACCTACCTATATGGGTGGGTGGGAGAGCCAACAATAGTGTACGTGTATAAGTGGGAAGAACCAGTGATCATTTACCTACCTATATAGGTGGGTGGGAGAGCCAACAATAGTGTACGTGTATGAGTGAGAAGTACCAATGATAATTTACCTACCTATATGGGTGGGTGGGAGAGCCAAAAATAGTGTACGTGTATGAGTGGGAAATACCAATGATACTGTACCTAAATGGGTGGGTGGGAGAGCTAACAATAAAGTAAGTGTACGTGGTAAGTACCAAAGATACTGTACCTATATGGGTGGGTGGGAGAGCCAACAATAGTGTACGTGTATGAGTGAGAAGTACCAATGATAATTTACCTACCTATATGGGTGGGTGGGAGAGCCAAAAATAGTGTACGTGTATGAGTGGGAAATACCAATGATACTGTACCTAAATGGGTGGGTGGGAGAGCTAACAATAAAGTAAGTGTACGTGATAAGTACCAATGATACTGTACCTAAATGGGTGGGTAGGAGAGCTAACAATAGTGTACGTGTATGAGTGGGAAGTACCAATGATAATTTACCTACCTATATGGGTGGGTGGGAGAGCCAACAATAGTGTACGTGTATAAGTGGGAAGAACCAGTGATCATTTACCTACCTATATAGGTGGGTGGGAGAGCCAACAATAGTGTACGTGTGTGAGTGAGAAGTACCAATGATAATTTACCTACCTATATGGGTGGGTGGGAGAGCCAAAAATAGTGTACGTGTATGAGTGGGAAATACCAATGATACTGTACCTAAATGGGTGGGTGGGAGAGCTAACAATAAAGTAAGTGTACGTGGTAAGTACCAAAGATACTGTACCTATATGGGTGGGTGGGAGAGCCAACAATAGTGTACGTGTATGAGTGAGAAGTACCAATGATAATTTACCTACCTATATGGGTGGGTGGGAGAGCCAACAATAGTGTACGTGTATGAGTGAGAAGTACCAATGATAATTTACCTACCTATATGGGTGGGTGGGAGAGCCAAAAATAGTGCACAGGCAGTCGAGATGTCAGTAGTATATTAACTGTAACATTACCTAAATCAGTTAATACAATCCAAAGACGGTAGGTACAACCATCAGCCACGCCGTTATATCGTAAACAGAGAGCACGAAGCTCCAGTTATTGAGGCTGTACAGCTCAGTGGTAACAGGAAGTCGACATGTATGACTTTATAGACATAATAATACTCGGTAACATGCAAATCTTCAAGAAGCCAATATTGTATGTTATTATATTATTTTCTAAAATAAGAGGGTAAGTTTTAAGGTACAGAAAATATTCTGTAATAACTTATAGTAAACTGCGAGAATGGTTTATTTTGTTGTTATATACAGTATTATATTTTATGTTAATATTTTAGAAATACACTTACAGCTATATTTAATTGACGCATGCACTTACCTCCATGGTTGGTATTTATAATTAATCCTTAAAAGCATTAGAGTTTTTTTTTAGTATAATGACTTAAATTGTTTTAAATTCGTCATATTTAGATATTATTAATATAGCTGTTATAGGACTACGATACTCTTGAGCGTAAAGAATCACGTAAGAAAAGCAGCTTTTTGTTTTGCTCACACTAAGCGCAGTTGGACAGAAATAAACGTAATATACTTGTGCTATGTTTTTAGGTACTAAATTCTTAAATTTTTTTAGGCTCTTTGTTACTTTACAAAGCTTTATTCGTTTTAGTTCTAATAAAATGTTTACATCATTTAATATGTTGAATACCACAACTTTGTGAAACGTTTAGTTCGTAATATTAGATTAGGTTACTATTGTTCTAAAAATATAGTTTATTTAATTTTCGTTTTAGCTCAAACAAATAAAAAATAAAATATGTTTTTATTTCTAACTTTCTTCAGATTACAGGATAGTGTGTCAAGAAGTTAGTTCTCCATTTTGCAAGGCATATGGAAGTGCCGTCACCTGCCAGTCCCTTCCCTATCCACCCAAAATCCTTAAGGATAAATGTAGAAATGTTTACAACAGATGAATAAAGATGTACATTAGTTGTTATCTATTTATAATTACCACCGAGGCGTTCACTGCGGCCATAAGGAAGCGACCTCTGTTTCTTTTTCTTTGTACTTCTACTAAGATTGACTTGGTACTAGACTAATTTTATTGGTAGTCCACTTTAGGCTTCTTGTGCAATACTAACTACTAGCTATGTATTTTATTGATTTACTATTTCATTGTATTTAGTTATTTTTAAAACATAACAATTCAGTCTTTACAGTGCGTACGTATAACGCGTGGTGGTTCAGGCCAAAGAATTGTTTATTTAATTTTTATGGGAGTCGAAACAATAACAATTAACAAGTATATAAGCATAAAAACAAATAATATTGAGGAAACAGACGATATTTTTGTCTTCAGAAAGTCTTTTGAGAAAGAGTTTTCACGTTTATAAAAGTAATATTATTGATAATAAAACTTATGTAGCTAATTAAGGTAAAACTGTAAGTAAAATTATCATTGTTTATTCAACATAAAAACAAATTAAATTTGTATATAATATAATATTAAAAGTCACTAATTTTCTTACGAGGTAACTGTACTTTAATTTTTATATGATAATAATGAAGTAAATTTTGTTTCCAAAAATACATATAAATTAGTAAAAAACTAAAATAATGTGTACAATGATTGAAATTATAATTTTATAATAAAATTAAAAGAGCATAATCATAAAATATACAATAACCAAAATTAAATCATAAAATATACTATGACAATTTTTCTAAATAGGCTTTTGCATATGCTAGAGCCGCAAGCGAAACAAAACACAAAAAAAATTATATGTATATTAGAAGAGTCAACCTTGATAAGAGAAAAAAATATTTTATCTGTCCCTAAAACGCTATGACAACTTGAAATAATGTAAGATTTTTCAAATATTCATGAATCAGGCAGTTCAGAATGGAAACAGTTTGTGACAAAGATAAATAGACATGTGGGGTGGAGAAGTGATTGAAACATAAGGAGTAAAGGTCCAGTCCGACAATATTGCGAAAATCTTAAGTACAATAAAAGATTATTAACAACATATTTTAATACTAAAATATACTCTGATACAAATACAGTAAATTTCAATTTTTGAAATGTTTATTTTAATTTCTAAACAATACGTGTTCTTTAAAATGATTTTTTTTTTATATAAATTGATCTCTCTCTGTCTATTTTTTTTCTTTTTATGTAATTCCCTAGTATACTATTACAATCACAACATTACCTAAGACTTGCTACACAGCCCCGGCAGTACACTTACCTTATCAACACTCCTAAGCCAGCCACTTATATGAACAAAGTATTATCATATCGCTTCATTCTGCAGCGATACGAATTCATGCACATTGGATTTATAAAAATAATAGTTAAATATATAAATAGATAGTGCCTTTGTGTGTATGTAAAATGGTGTTTTTTTTATAAAGAAACACTAATGGAGTTTAACTTTTCTTTCACTATATTTTATGGTATTTACCATTGTTATTTTCTAGTTGTGATTATTTATTTCATTCCATATAAAATGTATTACTCAACATATTTATGTATATTAGGAGAGCTAGGGCATCGGCAAACATACACAAGAAGACAAGTCCAATAACACCTTACCGAAGTGAACAAATAAATATAATCAACAAAACACACAAAAAACTCAGTGCCACTGTTACTTAGGTGTGTAGAGATTCACTGACGAAATATTACTTTGTAAAATGTTTAAAGTAATCGTATGAATGAAAATACTATATTAAAAGGAACCTTAATGTGGCTCAAAACAGGAATAAATGTTCTTGGAAAAGAAAACATTTATTTTTTATTTTTTTATTTTCTCATTAATCTAAAGTCAAAGTAAAGATTCTTCACGAAAATAACCTTCGCTTATCGCTTCAACTAGATTAAACTATTTATTTTCACTATTTGGTATCATGCAGTTTCTAAACGCTTCGCAAATCTTGCTTCTTTTAACATCAATGGGTTAGTTAGTTGGATACACCGGATTGTGGTCCTGTCACTAAGCCCACCGCACCTAAACTCAGTGGCCCTTTGCACCCCGAGCCTGGCGACAGGTTCACAAGAGACCAGTCCCCCCTTATGAAGGACAGGGTCACCCCGAGTGTAGCACGTCTGATGTTCTCTGGTTCCAGAAAAGCGGCAACCAGAGTCCTGTACCTAAGAGATGAGAGCGCTCCACAAGGACACAAGATGTGCATGGAGCTCTCCTCGTCCTCTTCACAGAGCCTACATGTTCTCTGTTAGGCCCATAATTTTCATGTGTCTCTGAAGAAGATTATGTCCGATCAGCAGTCCCGTAACTTCCCTCACCTTGGCTCGGTTGCAGCTCAGCAAAGCTCGGCTGTAACTGCGATCCGGTCCTCGGATGAGGCACGAGATTGGCTAAGCCCCGGACTCGGTCCTCCATCTACCAGCGTGTTCCTCAGAGGTCCACCAATCAATTGTTCTCTTAACCTTTTGGAAAGTAATGCCAGGGCCGGCTCCTATCCCAGAAGAGGGCACTTTGCCCCACTCCTAGCCAGTGCATCAGTCCTCTCATTTCCATCAATGCCAGCATGCCCAGGGACTCATATTCGTCTCATCTGTTTACGCTGACAAAGGGTCTCTAGGATGCCCTGGCACTCCCATACCAACTTAGAGCTGGTACGTGGCACCATGATCGCCTTTATCGCCACCTGACTATCTGAGGAGATGGAGACAACTCCTCCGAAGCCACCTAGACGCATTTCTTCTTGTGCGGCTGTCATGATTGCCATCACCTCCGCTTGGAAGGTGGTAGCATGGGCACCGAGAGGTACAGATAGAACTTTCCGTGCATCCCTCCCGTACACCCCAGCACCCGCACCTCCTTCTATAAGTGAGCCGTCCGTAAACCAGACGCTTACTTTTACTTGTGCAGGCTCGGTATTCCCCATCCACTTAGCTCTGCTTGGAAGGAAAACCCTGACCTGCCTGTCAAATCTGTACCTAGGTGTCATTGAGTCTGTTCCCATCGCAAGCAACGGGTCCAGACCAATGTCCCTAGATAGTATTCCACCATGAAGTCATGGTTGGCCAGGCAGCCAGCCACCATTCGTCCTTGTTCTAAAGGCCGCTTTACAAGCCTCTCCCTTTACAAACAGGTCCATAGGGTGGAGCCCAGTGAGGACCTCTATCGCCGCCAATGGGGTTTTTTTAATTGCGCCTATAATTCTCAGGCATGCTATTCTCTGGCATCTATCTAATGTTAGCCTTGCACTGTTTTGCCATGGCCGACCACCAGACAACTGCCGCATAACATAAAGAGGGCCGAAGTACACTCGTGTATAGCCAATAAACCATCTTTGGTTTAAGACCCCACATTGTCCCAATGGCCCTCCAACAAGCCCAAAAAGCCACCCTGAATTTCCTGGCTTTTTCCTGTAGGTGCTTGAGCCAGTTCAGTTTAGCGATGTCCCCCAGATACTTAACCGACCTTGTAACTCTTTGCTCCATATTTCCCATAATAGGCATGTATAGGCCATCCAGCCGCTTCCTACTAGTGAAGAGTATAAGTTCTGTCTTGTTAGGATTAACAGAGAGCCCCTTGTCTCTATACCACCTTTCTAAGAATCTCAAGGCAGACTTGACAATGTCCGACACTATGCTGGCAAACTTACCAATGCTCAGTATGCACACAACGTGCGCGTATGTTTGATCATATGCCCCCATCCCGTTAAGCGCCCTTAGAATTTTATCCACCACTAGGGACCATAGGAGAGGGGAAAGGACACCCCCTTGGGAACAACCGCTACCGACTACAACCTGAACCGCCGCGTCGTTCAGTATTGCCTTAACCATTCTGCTGCGTAGGAAGGCTTCGATCTATCTGATAATGGTACCACTGGCGCCCGTCCTAGCGACAGCAGAAATCATAGACTGCAGGGAGACGTTGTTGAACGCCCCGCCCCCTCTATGTCCGTGAAGAGTCTATGTCCCTTCTGCCGAATTGTCTCCACGACTCTCGTGACGAGTCGCATATATCTCAGCCGTGTATGCGTGTTGATTTGTATGGAGCGGGTTATCTCTCAATACCCCGTTCCTCATATGCTTGTCGACCAACCTCTCCAGTGTCTTTAGCAGAAAAGACATGATGCTGATCGGTCTGAAATCTTTAGGTTTGGAATGCGTACCCGTTCCAGGTTTGGGGATGTAGACCACTTTTGCGGTCCTCCACAGCCTTGGAATGAAACCCAAGGCAAGGGAAGCCCTAAATATTAGGGTCAGATGGGATAGGATGACCCCAGGCACCTCTGCATGAGCACAAGCAGGATACCATCCGGTCCCGCACTCTTGAAGGGGGCGAAGCACTCAACTGCCCACTTGATCTTTTGTTCTGTAACAACATTCTTTGCCTCATGCCAGTCTGTGTGCGAGGGCCCAGTGCAAGCCCGCCTCACCGAAATGGGGGGCTCGCGACCGGTTCCTCGACCGATCCCAGAAAGTGAGTCTCAAATAGAAGTTACAAAGTCTCTTCTTAAGATCTGGTCCAATCCCCATCTTCTTTAATGAAGAATCCCAGTCTTCCCCCTGGGACCTTAGCCAGCACTTCGTGAAGCCTAGACATCACTAAGGTCTTCTCTATAGGGATACAAAATCTCTCCAAGATTTCCTGGAGAATATTCGCACCGCTCGTCTATACTTTCTTTGCGACTCTCGGTAGGTCAACCAGTCAGTGTCACTGACGGATCTATTAGCCTTGCCAAGGAGCCTTCTGGTCCTCTTTCTATGGTCCTCCAATTCGTGAGACCATCTCCGGCTTCGAGCATCCCTTTGTACCATCGAAGGGCAGTTGTTCTCATAAGAGGTGATTACGGCCTCCGTAAGGAATGCCACTCTCTCCTCAAGATCCAGTCCAGATCGAATCTGGCATTTAAGAATTAGATCCAGTATGTCAGACAGTTCCACCGAGTATGAGGCCCAGTCTGTCAGTCTGGGATTCCTGTACAACCTTTGTGTTGTCTGGATCTCAAGCACAAAGCAGATGTGTCCGTGGTCAGACAACGAGGGTTCCTGCGAAACTTCCCAGTCCCTAACACCATGAAACATTGAGGCTGAGACCATAGTTATGTCTATAACCTCCCTCCTAGTAATATTAGAAAAGATTGGGAGATTACCCTTGTTGAGTACCAAAAGGTCGGTCCCTCCCAGGTATTCTGCAAGAACAAGGCCTCTCTCGTTCGTGTCACTACTTCCCCAAACCTCGTTGTGAGAGTTGGAGTCGCAGCCGACCATTAGCTTAAGGTTCCCGCTCCGGCAGTAATCAACCAACGCCACCATCTCTCTTGATGGTAGGAGGATCGTCCTATCGTATGGGAGGTATACCGATGCGACCACCAGTTTCCTCCCCACGCCATAACCCTCCTGCAGTTTAATTACCACTGCAACCACATCTCCTCCACAGAGTTCCGGTATGAACCAACTATCTACGCCTGTAACCAGAATGGCTGCCCGCGGTTTCAGCCCACCCGATCCCCCATAGAGGCTATATGTAGGAATATTAAGACCCTTAATATAATTATTCCGAATCCATGGTTCCTGAATCAGAGCAACATAAACCCCTATTTCTCTTATAGTTCTAGCTAGTATAGTAGAAGCCTCAATACTATGATTGAGGTTGGCTTGTAAAAAACACCATATCCTCCAGTCCAGCAACTCAATCCTCGGCTCCCTCTTCCTCTAGGTAGCCAAGCCTCTTCTTGTCTCTACCGTCTATATGGTAGCCTTCCCTGATACAGGGAGGGTTAGTGCCTAAAAAGTCACACCCTAACCCTACATCCATCTGAGCTCTTGTCATCTTTATTGAGAGGAGATTCCTGCGGGCTTCATGACTGTAGCCATGCCGACTCCGCAGTATAGCTTCCTCTGCTGTGCTTCCATGACCACCAGTGAGGCAGAGTCCACTGTGACCACAATTCTGACACTTGTAGGTGTCTCTTTACGGTCCAGTGTCCTCCACAACTCAGTCTGTAGGCCTGGGTTCAGATGGGAGAGTCTTTTCAGATAAGCCTCTGTGCTCGCCGGGGTACCCGGGATCTAGAGAAATATCTTTTTAAAGCTAGGAAGTGCATCCATACCTTTTACCTTCAGTAAGGATCCCTCCCATGGCTTTATTTCAGGAGTTGTAGTCTTCAACCAGTCCACAGTGGACTGGTCTTCACAGACCACCACAACAGCACCCTTCGACAGGTACATGAATCGGATTCTCGGCAGCCAGTCCCTACCAAAGAGCCTGTACACCTCCGAGCCCACGGCAACCTGTACGTCCCGGAGCTGTGCCTCCTGATAAATTTTTGTTGTCAGAGGGAAGCCTTCAAGCGCTTTTCTACTTTTTCTGTTTTTGGAGTGGTTTCCTGGGGCCTAGGCATTTTCCTCGGTTGACCCTGGGTGCCCTCTCCAGTCGGGGAGGCTTTTAAGCCTGGTTGATCCAACGAATCGTCCCTACCACGCTTAGAGCCAGTTTTCCGGGCCTCAGCTGGGTTCCCTGACGTGCACTGTAGGTTGCCTCCAGCACCCGTCTAGTTCCCCGATGCCTCGGGTACCAGATTCCCGACTTTCGCCTTCCTCCTTCTCCTTTTCTCTGCCCCACTGGGCCTTTTTCTTTTACCTGGAGGTTCTGCCAGTGTTCCAGGTTTAGGTTTCCCGGATCCTGGGCCACTGACGTTCCCTTCACCTTCTCCTTCAGATTCAGCGAGTCCACGCAATCCTGCAGGTTTGCACCTCTAGGGAGGGAGGGTGTGGAGAGGATGAGAGAGACTCTTCATCCTCATTTATGTAAGGCTGAGACTCACGCGCAAAGGTTTCAAAGACCTCCTGCATTCTCTTAATGCCACCAGACTGGGCAGGGTCCGAAGACTCTCCGCCCTTGTCTGCCTCCACCACTGAGCTGGGCTGCTCAATCACCTCTGGCATGTTTGAGACATTCCTTTCTTTGTTTGTTCTCATTGTTATCTGTAATCATTTATAGATGTGTAGTGTGTATGTGTGTAAGTGTCGATATCTCAAGGGCCATCCATATTCCTTTTGCCACCTCCCCACTAGCATATCCACGCCCCCAAGAGCTCCTGTGACCTCGGAAGTGCACCCTAACCCGTCTACACGGTCCCATCCAGTCACCAACTGGCAATGTAGAAAGGATCGGGATTTTCGCCACTTTATAGGGCAGCCACCAAATGCTGGTGAGGCCAGGTCGGGCCCCTCTACTATCTGGCAGCCCGGTGTGCCGTCCCGGTTTTAACAACTGTACCCTCAAGAGCCTCGGGGTCATGGTACCCGCAGTTTGGCAGCCCCATTCCTACTTCTAGCCCCTGAGACATTGTCATGTACTTGTGTGTGTTGGGTGTGGTGCTGAGTTCAGGGTCCGCGGGGTCACTAATCCCGTCAGCTGCACACCTCAGCTGCCCCTGCGGACCGCGGTCCGGGACTGCTTATTGGGGTTGCCCCTTATTCGCAGCTGTCCACCCTATCAAAGACAAGGTGGATCGTTCACTATCCGCCACCTGCGACCCGCCCAGTAGCTGAGGCTCGCCTTCGGAACATCAATGGGTAGAATCAAGTCTATATTATCTGGTAAAATACCTTTTATTTCATGGAAAACACGTTTTATACAAAATAAATCAAATATGTAAATTATTGAAATCGTTATTTTTCCTTATACCTTTATTTTTTTGGTCGAAAAAATGTATTTCAAAACCAATGATATGTTCAAGTCCAGCGCCAAATAAAAACATGTAAAATTAAAAAATAATTCTTGAAAAATAATCACTTTAAAAATCTTTTTTCACTATCAAACATAATCAAAAATAATCACTATAAAAACAAGTATTCTAATTTTTTTGTTAAAGAATGAGTTTTCCAATGGTTTGAATCAACCTTCTAAATTTATATAAACTCATATTTCACCTTTTTTATAGAATGTTTTAATTTTTTTATTATTTCTTGGAAATTCTGTGTATTAACAAGGACAGTCTCTGTAGATGATATTTTTGTTTTTCTTATATATGTTCCCCAAAACAAGTTTTTTTTGGCAACATATTTAATTGTGTATTGATTTATTTTCATCAATCCTTGATATGTTCTTCGAACTATTCAACAAACGTGTTTGATGTTGAATCACCAACCTCCCTCCCCGTTCTACGTACACACAACATAAGGCATCCATTATAACATACCTCACTGAAAAATTTGAAGAACAGCTAAATTCTACCTAAGTTGTTTAATAGGTCTGCGTATATTTCTCAGTACAGAAAAATTGCTACTAAAGCCATTCCCCTTTCGCATATAATAAAGTTTCTGAAGGGTGGAAAAAGTTTGCTCTTTTTGCTGTATGAAATCAAAATATTCGTGGTAAAACAGCGCTGTATTTTTTCCCAGGTACGTAATAACTTGAGACAACGTTCAATAAAGCGGTTTATTCGTCCTAAAGTGCGCAAGCACGACCTATCTTCTACGTCATTGGAATATAATGTGCCAGTTATTGAAGCTATATATACATGATAAAGGCAGGCTCAGACTACCGTAAGGGATTGTGTGTCATATTTACATAAGGCTAGAGATAATCCAGTGTTTGTGTATTCTACGGCGTATTTATGAATCGTCTCTATTCAGTACAATTTATGTACAAACTTTGTACGCGTTCATAAACGTACAACATTTTGCGTTATTATACATATTAAAAAACATTGTAAGTTTCTCTAAACATCGTTGTCAAGTTTCTTCTGTTTCTTTATAAATGATTAGGCCTACATAACTATCCATAAAGGGATTTTTTTAAACATTAAAACTTGTATTTTTAATTTAGCTGGACAGCAATCAGCCTGCTTGTTATATTTAGCGCGTATAGGAGTTTAAGCAGCAGAGGGGAATCGCTCCACCACTAAGATGCCTTACTTCAAGAGTGCGACTAACTTCCGCCTTCCACTGTAGTGTTTAATCGGAAAAAATAATTGTAATTAAATGTACAAATTTGAGTTATTTCTATGTATTATTTACATTATTCATTGTTTTATTGCTATTATTAATTGTTATTTTAATACCAAATAACTATTTAATTTAATCGTTCTAAATTTCATTCGTTGGCGTTAATCAAACCAACCATAGGCCACTGCAGCTAATGACGTAATGGGCGAAGATTGCTATTGCGACACCAGCATGCGGCTTTCAGTTATCCTGGTTGGCATGAACATTTTTAAACGGGAATGTACAATGCGGGAAGACTTGGTCACTGAGGAAGGTTACGTAAGGTGGTGCTTAAATCTGCCACCATAAAAATTAGCTTTAAACAGGGGCGTGAATAATTTATGTAGCATCATCAATAATAATATTTGTAGGGTAGACCAGTTGATGATCACCGTCAAGAAAATTTTGATAAGAGTAGGAAGGTATGCGTTTATTTGTTGGACTACCTCCAAATTCCTTTAGATATGATGCTGGCAAAAATAATTTGTTTGGATTCTTTTGGAGCGCCATGCAAAATAGCTTAGTTTATAAGTGGATGAAACTTCCATGAAAAATGGTTTACGTTTTACAAACCAGATGCCAACAGAGTTTATACTGTGGGTAATACGTTAAAAATAGTCTATATAAATGGTTTTTGATTGCCATTGAGACTGCTTAGGCAAGTCAGTTAAGAGCGTTAATTTTGTACATCGGTTCGATTGTTTATTGGCCAGAATATTGAAATTTGATAGCTATATAAAATTAAAAAATTCTATTATATTCTTCATATTATTGCAAATTTAACGATTTTTCGAAGTTAAAATTGGCACGAATGAAATTAATCTTACTGAAAACTTACGACTTGGTGGTAAAATTAGCAACATAAAATAACCGATAACATGAACCTACTCTCTGGGCAATAATTTCGGAGTTTTACAGTCAGCAATAAATTATCAGAGTCCTGATCAAGCAACTAAGAAATATTAAAGACATCACATGAAACATGTAATGAATTCACTGAGTTACGTACTTTTTTAAATTTTATTATACATAGTGATAATAAAATGTTAAATTAAAATTCACCGTTTACTTACATGTGACTTAAATGTGTGTGATATTTTTTTTTTTCTAACTGTAATAGAAAAGTATATGGTAATTTTTCATCTTAATATGTTTGCTTAGACATTAATTTATCTGTTATGTAGTATCTCTAATATTTAATATCTTATATTTATTTAATATCTAATATTTATTATCTCTTAATCTGGTCTATCTAATATTTAATATCTTATATTTATTTATTTAATATATAATATTTACTATCTCTTTATCTGTTCGCCCAACCAGCTCACTCCGTCAATACTAAAGATGTAACCAATCGTTTAAATCTAGTCTTGAACATTAATCAAATTATGTCATGCTTAGTGGGTGTATAACAATGATAATATCTCGTACAACTTATAAATTGTATAATATTTATTACATAACTTAGTTAGTTATCTTATTGCACAACAAAGTAGGAAAATGTTCCAGTTTGTCCTTAAGACAGTATAAGATGTAAAATTAATAATTGCACTGACATTTAAAGGATGACATAGAAAAAATCTTATAGTCAAATATACATTAAGAATATTTAAAGTTTCCACGTACTTCATAAAAGGTTTGATAAATGATTAAATACTATATGTCTTCTAAAAAATAGTTCGAACTATCAACAATATATTTTTTAGTTCTTAATCCTCTTTCGAGAAAATTCATTTTAATTGAAGAACTTACTAATTTAATGAACAGTTCGACTAACGTAATCAGTTTTTGAATCGATCGTTTAACGTCACTATCAAACTAAGCTGATGTTTTTAGAATGTACTTTACTTTAATGGAGTTAAATACTGAAAGAAAATGTTTATATTCCCGCTAAATATTTGTGTAGGACAAATGAAGCATGTTAGAGCATGTTTTATTACTTATTCATTAGATATTCTGAGTCATTGAAGTCAGTTGTATACGTTAAACTACATCCATTACCAACACGAATGGGAAAGCGTGCAAACATTTCATTGATATTCACATGTAGCATTATGAATTATTTATGATGAATTGCTACTCTATAAATGTGCTGTTTGCCATTCTATCCTGTAAAAATCGGGTTCAGCTGTAAATCCACTATAAGCAGTAGAGATGGTATAGTCATCTATATATAATACTGTGGTATATATCGATGGAAAGGCTTTATTGTATGTCCTGACTTGACGTGAGCCCGCTTAGTGACATTTGAGTGTAGCCCTGACACGCGGTGTTGCCAAGAATACTGTGATGACATATGACAGACATTAATTACTTGTTGTGATATAAATCTACTTGAAAAATTATTTTAATTGGCTCATACAATAATATAATAAAACTATAATAACAGTGTTAAAACTTTAGTAAACAAATATGTAAAAGACAAAAAAACAATAAAAATGTCTACGATTGTAATATATGTACTAACATTTAAATTTACAATATCAAACAATTTAGATTTTAAAACAGATGCATTTAGAGAACTGAAACGTGGCAACAAGGCAAGCCTTAACGTTGCTATGGTTGCGGCTAGCTTACATTGTCACGCCTTTGGTTGTAGCATTCGAAAATTGCATGTCGTTCCAGCATTTGCTGTAAGAATGCTCTGAAATCAAGTCAGCATGACTATTAACTGAACGTCCTTATTGGTACCTCACTAGATAAATAACATATTATTATTAAAATGGATATATTATAAAAATATGCTAAATAATTCTTTTCATATTTAATATGTAACAAATAAAGAATTTTAAAGTAAAATATGAATATTGAGGAGCATTTTTAAATCCTTCCATAGGTCTTATCCAAGCAATAAATCTAATTAGAGTTAATTGTTTTATTTACCCTCGATATAAATAATTTTTTTAGTATGTTGAATTTTATATAGCTCAAACTAAATGAAATAATCATTTTTTTATTGCTAGCTTATATAATTGATATGTGCATTATTGCTATTAATCACTCCCTCTCCACAGTAGCGCTCTTCTAAATCCCCTATTTATGTAGTCATGTATTCTTACAGGAAAAATTCCTCTTCCCTGAACTCGGTATGGATAATTGATGATTTTTTTAAGATGTTTGGAGTGAAACAAAGCTGGAGAAAAAGCTTAATTATAATATTATTCTAAAAAAGCACAATCATTCCAGTTTCTAAGTTTCGTGTTAAAAGTAAATCAAGATATGGGATTGATAAATTTAATTCTGTTTCATATGTAAATTTTATAATTGTAAAATTAATGCAAAAAGAAATATGAATTTTTTCCCTCGAATTTGGCTTGGATATGTGGATGATGTTTTTGCAGTTTTTAACAAGAAACAAGACCTCTCAAAATTTGTTATCGAGCTTAATACGAAAATCTACAACACTATAAAATTTACATATGAAACAGAATTAAATTTATCAATCCCATATCTTGATTTACTTTTAACACGAAACTTAGAAACTGGAATGATTGACTTTGAGATTTATAGAAAACCTACTCAAAATGATAGATTTATTATGAATAGTTAATTTCATCCACCATCTCAAAAACGAGCTGTCTTTAACTCATTAATTCATAGACTTCTCAACACACCATTACCAAAAGAAAATTATCAAAAAGAAGTTTTAAAGGTAAAAGAAATTGCTCAATTCAATGAATATCCAACTAAATTAATTGACAATATAATTTAAAAGAACACAATATCAATGAATAAAAATAAAAAAACAACTCTAACACCAATCGAGCCTAAAGAAAAATCTATTTGGAAATCAGTTTGTTACAATCAATATTCTAAGGAAGCAAAGAAGATATTCAAAAAACATAATATAAATTTATCGTTCAGAACAAGTCATCAAGTAAAAAACCTATTAGAAAACCCAAAATAAAAAAAAATGAAGAAGATAAATCTGGAATATATAAAATTAATTGTGATAATTGTGATAAGGTATATTGGCCAAACAAAAAGAAAAATTAAAACAAGATTCAAAGAACACACAGCAAATTTTAAGTATGGACAATTTGAAAAATCAGCAATGGCCAAACATGCACTAGAAAAAGGACATAACTTTTCAAAATTTGAAGTTCTAAAACAAGTTAACAAAAATCATTTATTACATGCGTCAGAAACATTCTACATGAACAAATTTAATACACTAATTGTAAATAATGAACCTCCTCCCATTCAAAATTCTCCGTTTATATAGTATAATTTAACTTAAAATTACTTTACATTCATATTTATATACACACACTTTAAATTTAATTATTTTTTTTAATGTACCATATGTTTTATATATTTACATTATTATATTTTGTAAACAAATGTTTTAAAATTATAATTTTATGTTGATGTCTGACGATGCCTACATTGTAAGCGAAAGGCCTCACATAATAAAGCATTTTATTGGAATATTTGAGAATTTCATAAATTATTTCCAATTTCCAATAAAGAACCCAAAGAAGAAATAGGTTTTATTTGTTTACTTTTTTATTATTTTTGTAAAAAAATAATACTATACTAACAGTTTAATAGCATTATAGTTAGTTTGTACTTCACCTTTGGTTAGTACTTAGTTTGGATATTTTTATATTGAATGTTAGTGTGTAACTTATATTTAATTATTTTATATCTTAAATTCTTACATTCTTACATATGAGACGCTGACACAACGTTGTGCGTATTTTAAGGCGAATATGAATGGTTTTATGAGTGTAGGATGAGTGTAGATGAGTGTAGTCTGGTTACTAACTGAGATCAACTGTTCCTCAGAAAGGGCAATTTATTAATAGCCCAACAGCCAGGGCAGCTAAGGGACCTACAGCTTTACGTGGAATCCGAACCACGTAGTGCTGGTCTGATTTTCAGCTAATTGACAAGCCTGATGCTCAGTTATCTCCCCCACACAACATCCGCACAATGATTACCACCCAACATGGACACCCCAGACTTCTCTAGTAGTGTCCACGCCGATAGCAACCACCAAGCGGACGCCATGTCGGTATTAAGAGGACCGAGCATCCAACCTATCGCCTACAATCTCCCAAACACTTTGTCCCCATGTAGCTGGGTTACAGCACTGCGCCACCAGTGCCGACTGGTGGTATATACTTATATATCGTAATAAGTAGCAAAAAACTAAATGTTGTTGAAAATTTAATTTCAAATCAATAATAAAATTTAAATTATACTATGTTTAAAACAGTTTTAATTATAAAACAAGTAAGTTTTTAAATTTAAAACAGTTTAGAAGCGAGGGTTTCGTATAGGTTTTGTAATCATGTGAGTTCAGCGCCGCGTTGTGTATTTGCCAGTCCTCCGTGATGTTACCGCATCAGAATCCTTCAGTCCTCGCACTTCTGTCGCATGAGAGGCTTGCTCACATATTTCACTTATCGTCACTCATATAGTTACATCAGTTTTTACAAGTTAGTTATGAGTACAACGTCACAAGACCCTTTGACGTAATATTGGAATAGTTTGACCTCCTTGTAGAGGGGTCATTAGTTATGCAACAGACGGCTTGTGTGAAACTGTTATGGCTTCTCTATAACAACGACTAATCTATAGCTCACATCGACTATATCCGACTTATCTTTCCTTCAGCCATCTATTAAATCTGATTGCCGTAGACGAGTCGTTATTTATTTATTAAATAATATATTTTCAAGAATATTTATATACTAACAAAAATATAACGTTCATTCAATTTAGTTAGATTTATTTTAAATTATTCTCCTCCTTTATTTTCAAAATTTCATACCGGTTTTTTATTTCGATATATACAGGCTTATATATCTACTTACTATACATTTAGAAATGTTCAACGAATATATGTATTGTTCAACGAATATACTGTATTCATACAATATCACAGTTGAGTTAGAGATCTGCATAGTACTAGTCGAGGACAACCTAAGGGTTGTGACCATGACCGTACCTGACCCTTGGTGGTACAAGAGGTTAAATTTGGGATTTCGGAAAGCTCATACCGTGACTTGTTCATCATCAGTTACGGTGTACCAGGTTTATCGTTTATTACAATAAGTCAGGGTAAATCATTATTTTATTTTGTTTAAACATTTAACTAACTTAAAATTGCTATAGTGAACAAATCTTATTAAATCAATGAACCGAGAGTAAATTTTCTGCTGGCTCAGACATTTACAAGTTTTCAGAAGACAAGTCTTTTAATAGATTGATGTAGGCTGAATGCCAGCTGGAAAGGAAGGGACATTCTTGTGAAGCCTGTTTTATATATATATGAAGCGTTTTATTAGTTTCAGACCGTTTGACCCGTTAGTACAACTCATTGTTTGTTTTTAATCATATTTCAATTGGATGCCTAACCTTTTCACAAGCTATAAAAACTTTGAATACAAAAATGCTATTCCACTTTTTAGTTCCAATGAATTCAATTGCTTATACAACAGGGAAACCTCTGTGTTATTAATACAATAATTAAGAGACGTAGAGAGTTTTACCAGTATTTTTCTAATAATTTGAAACTATTTGGTTAAACCTAGTGTTGGTTATCATTTCTTCTTAAGGGTACATATTCATGTGCTGTTTGGTAAAATCTTTTCCAATACCTTCAGAAAACCCCTGGAAGTTTTAGATTTAAATGTTCAACAAAATTTGATACGTTTCCAAACGTATATATGTTTACGAAGTTTCCGGTTGCATGGAGATGTTTTTCGGCACAGAGAAGAAGGAAACAGAGGTCGCTTTCTTATGACCATAGTAAAGAACCTCAGAAGGCCGTTGTATACAGATGAAAATTAATGTACGTCTCTCTATATCTGTAATAAAAATTACTACGTTCCTCCTTAAGGATTTGAGGGTGGTAAGGAAGGGACTGTTGAGGTAGTGGTCCTACCATCGCATGACATACTATATAAACAACTATTCGACACACATTTAGCTCACTACTGAATTTGACCTCTGTTTATTTCTACTCTGTGATTTCGATCAGTGTTTTACACCCACCGTTGTTCTGTTTACCAAAACGGAAAAAAATCTCATGACCAAGACAAACAGTTTCAATACTACTGGGAAAAAAGTCATGAGCAATACATTTTCACATATATCCTCAAATTAATTTGAGGAGGAGGTGTGGAATTTTACAAAAATATATACTTTGGGTGGTTAAAATAATTTAAATATATCAAACAATGTCACGTGCTACTCACTGATATACAAGTGGTGGTATTGACCCACCTATACACTATACATATGACCTTCATACTGCGGGTGAACGTTTTAAATTGATAATTTAACACATTTTCTTTAAATTTATTAAGTCGATGTTTTAAGAATTTACACTGACTTGTAAATTTCAAAAAATATATTTATAAAAAATGTTGTTATATTGATGTTTGAATACTAAACGACCCTAGAAACATTAATAATAATGTTCAGCCTGTTTTATCACATATTCGTTAGTTATTCAGACGTCAATGCGTCTGACTACATCCATTACCAACACGACTGTGAAAGCGTGCAAACATTGCATTCATATTCACATGTGGCATTATGAATTATTTATGATGAATTGCTACTCTATAAATGTGCTGTTTGCCATTACAGCCCAGCAAATTTAGAAGTCTACAGGAATTTTATAATAGTGTATTCAGGCTTGGGTAACTAGAAAACAAGGGATTTTGCCTTGGATTTATATTGGGCTACTAACCCATCGGTCGATTCCAAGCCTCGCCAGTTATATTTGGTATAATTAGTAATGGCATTTAATTAAAACTATTGAACTTATCTTCAGAGACAAGCTTTGAATTTCTGATGTAATAAATGTGATATAAAACTGCCAAAATACGAGTTTTCAATATTACCAAAGCTGACTTTGTTAGAAAAAAAGTTAAGTACTAGGCTTTCTTATATAAAACCTCAATAAAATGTTATGTGCTGAAACGTTGCACGTAAGGTGAATTGTGTTTACTTAACATTCAACTGTTTCAATTATTAATGAAAGTTTGTTCAAAGTATACATTCATCAATTTTAAAGGCGCCCCCTGGCAGTTATTGCCTGAATAAGTAATGATTTAATTCAATCCTTGGAAAATGAAAATTTGAGATCAATAACTTATTTTTCCTTGAATAGCAAAACTAGATTTCCTTGATTTTTAGATTACGATAGTAGCTTAGATGTTAAATATTCAGTATGTTAACTCATATGAAGATAAAGTAAGATAGAAAGAAAGTTAATAATTGATTGCCTTATGATTTGTACTAGATTTCAATGTTTTTTTAAACAAAATAATACTATACAAACAGTTTAGTAACACTATAGTTAGTTTGTACTTCACCACTTGATATTAGTTATAAGCACAACGTCACAAGTCAAGACCCTTTGACGTAATATACAAACAGTTTAGTAACACTATAGTTAGTTTGTACTTCACCACTTGATATTAGTTATAAGCACAACGTCACAAGTCAAGACCCTTTGACGTAATATACAAACAGTTTAGTAACACTATAGTTAGTTTGTACTTCACCACTTGATATTAGTTATAAGTACAACGTCACAAGTCAAGACCCTTTGACGTAATATACAAACAGTTTAGTAACACTATAGTTAGTTTGTACTTCACCACTTGATATTAGTTATAAGTACAACGTCACAAGTCAAGACCCTTTGACGTAATATACAAACAGTTTAGTAACACTATAGTTAGTTTGTACTTCACCACTTGATATTAGTTATAAGCACAACGTCACAAGTCAAGACCCTTTGACGTAATATACAAACAGTTTAGTAACACTCTAGTTAGTTTGTACTTCACCACTTGATATTAGTTATAAGCACAACGTCACAAGTCAAGACCCTTTGACGTAATATACAAACAGTTTAGTAACACTATAGTTAGTTTGTACTTCACCACTTGATATTAGTTATAAGCACAACGTCACAAGTCAAGACCCTTTGACGTAATATACAAACAGTTTAGTAACACTATAGTTAGTTTGTACTTCACCACTTGATATTAGTTATAAGTACAACGTCACAAGTCAAGACCCTTTGACGTAATATTGGAATAGTTTGACCTCCTTGTAGAGGGGGTGTAAGTTATGCAACAGACGGCTTTGTGTGACACTGTTATGACTAATCGATAGCTGACATCGACTTATCGGACCTGTTTTTATTTCATCAATGTAATCGAGTTTTTAATTTAATTGTGATAAACTTTCGATTGATAATTTTGCTATAATACTATTAGGTATACTTCATAAAATATACATGTAACAGCAGAATAAAAAGTAGTTAAAAAATATGTTACGGTAGGCCAAATTTTTATGTTACCGTGCCTAAGGCTTCGCACTTTGCAGTACAAGATCCAAGGTTCAAACATTCTTGGATATAGACTCATGTGAACTGGGGAGAAAAATGTTCTTCGTTAAATATATATAAATATAAGAATAAATTATTTTAAAGGTCGTTTTATATCAATATTCAACATTTTATATACCTGTCATGAATTTTGATAGTTTATACGAATAAAAAGTGATATACTCTAACTATATTAATTCTTGGTTTTTCTCTTGTTGTATTAAATATTTTAAGTTTAATTTCAGTGAATAAGTGGAGAATGAAATAAATTTTAACTTCATTTTGTTAAAATAATAAATATTGTTATTATTGTTTATTTATTGAATGTCCCAACTTGACTTCAGAGCACTCTCACAGCAAAGTCTGGAATACGAGGAGTTTGGGCATGCTACAACCAATGGCGTGACGATGTAGGCCAGCCGCAACGACTTAACGTTTTGCATTATTGCACATTTCAGTTCTTTATACTGTTTTATATATTTCTTGTTTTACATAGTGAATTGTAGTGTTAATATTATATGATCGTGGAATGTCCTATTGTTTACATTAACTTTAATATTTTTGTTTGCCATTGTTTTACAGCTTCTTCGTATCCCGTTATTTTTATATCGGTGTATTGTATTATTGTTTGAACCAATTAAAATACCTCTTCGAGCGGATTTCTACCTCATCAAGTAATTAATGTCTGTCGTATGGCAAACACAGTACTCTTGGCAACACCGCGTGTCAGGTTTTCACTCAAATGCCACTAGGCGCGCTCATGTCAAGTCGGGACACTTATTAAATAAAGTATAAAACCAATAGTCTTTAACAGAGGGTAAAGTTTCTGCTGTCGTTGACATTTAAAAGTTTCCGGAAGGAAAGTCTTATTATACATTGGTATTGGCTGAAAGCCAGTTGGAATGGGAGGGAAATTCTTCTGAAGGCTTCCTAGAAAATATATGAAGCGTTTGATTTATTTCAAACCGTTAAACATTGTAGTTTAGTTCATTGTTTTAAATCACGTTGTAAAGATTTACTTACATTAATTGTTTGCTAGTTATGGAAACATTTTGGTATTAAACAATTTCATTCGACAGTTTAGCTTTAATGAACTCACGTGTTTTTACAGTTGGGAAAACTGTGTTTTAATCGAAATAATTTCGATACTTTTTGACACATCATATTTGGTCTCTTTACAGTAAATGTTTTTTTTAACAGAACTAAAAAATAAATTTATCGAAAGACTCATGTTGCTCATCGTGTGGTATTGAGACTACATACTCACATGATGAGTTTTAAAGTATTTTTAAAATGTTGACAGAGCAATCTTAAAAATTTGTCAAATTTCCGAATTCGTCTACGTAAATGTAAAATATTAGCTTACTTGGAGAAGTGCCTTGACTAAGTTTTTACAACCACCGTTGTTCGATTTGCTAGAAAAAAATCGTATGGCCGACTTTACCCCTTAGTGCCATTTTGACTTCCGTTAAAGTGTTTGTATGACATTTAATGTTTCTGCAGAGATTAAACATAATTTTTATGTTCATCCTAATCTTTTATATGGTAAGAAAGTAAATTTATATATTCATACTTTGTCTACTTACGACAGTTTAAATCACTTTTAAAAAAAGTTAAAACTTTTGGTCCGCGTTCATTTTGCTGCATCTAGCCTTTTTAATGAGCAAAACAATTTTAAATCAACAGTTATTATTGTCATAAAAAATTATTATTCTTTAGAGACTGTGAGCCTAAATGTTTCATTACAAAACAATAGAGCCTGTCTTAACTTCTGGATTAAAATATTTTATTGTGTTTCAGGTTCATAGCAAGCGAACAGTTTATTAGTAAGTATTGACCACTTAAAAATATTATTATAACAATATTACACCATTTAAATAGTATAATTGGTTTTAGTCAATTCAAGAATTTAAGTTTATTTTTATTTCACAATAAATCAAAATGCTTAATTTACTTCAAAATATCATTTTAATTCGTTTCATATTTGGAAGTATTCAATACTAAAATTAACATACAAATATTAATCCAATATTCAATGCTATTTGTAACACAATATGTAATTTTATAAATATAATACGTTATGTTAATTTCCTTTTAAGTAAATTCTTTCTATGCAAAGTTGCCATATTAATGTAATGAAATTATGACCGCCCTAAATATCACTTTAAGATTTTCGCCCAGACAAAAGTGCCTTATGTACGTCTTCTAAACTCCAAACTGTCAAGCAACAATTTAAGGGTTGTAATAAATTCCGCACTGGACCTCTGTAAATAACTTTTGTCAGTTTTTGAATGCCACGAAAGTAACACATTAATACACAATCTACAAAATAAACTCCACTTTAACTTTAAATATAAAATCAATTCGATTAATTATTTCCACTCAAAATACATATATTTAAGCTTTATAATTAATGGAAAACTTTAATTACAATGTACTAAAATTCGCTGTAGAGACTACAGTTGAAACTCATGGTAGATTATCAATTAACGTTTGTCGGTACTAGTGGCGCAGTGCTGTAACCCAGCTACTTAGGGTGTTGTGGAGATTGTAGGCGATAGGCTCGACGATTGTTCCTCTCCATACAGCATTTTAATTATCAATGATGTACATGTTGGGTGGTAGTCAGTGTCCAGATGTTGTGTAGGGTAGATAACTTATTATCAGGCTTGTCATTTAAATGAAAATCAGACCAACACTACGTGGTTCAGATTCCACATAAAGCTGTAGTTCCATTCTAAGGATCAGCCCAACTCAGTTAGTAACCAGACCTCACAGGTCGTCCATACTCATGAAAGCATTCATATTTTCCTCAACTATAATACGCACAAAGTTTTGACAGCTTCTCAATTTTCCAAGATACTAAAAAAAATGTGATTGTGAAAACAAACAATAAAATTGATTGCACTAAAATAATCCTGACGTAGTTCGACTGCACATAAATGTTGTTTCTCTTATTAAGTGGATACCAAATTACTTCTCTCTTGATCAATAATGGGCATTCTGTGTGTTTAAACGCGTTAATGGTCTAAGTCCGTTATAATTAATGGGCCAGGTCGCCTAACACGGCGCCAGAGACAGGCTGGCGCGCCGACGTCTCGGCTTTGGCGGGTTTGCCTGGACCACGGCCAGTCGACAAACTAGTGCTCCCCGTTCTTTGGTGTGGTAGTACTCTATAGAACAGAAACCCCTTCACAGCACTTAGACGCCATTATATGTAAGTAGAGCACTTTATGATTATTTATCTATGATCGACCAAAGTTTATAATAATACCAACTAAACTCAGCCAGACTTTTCTGAATCTTAGTTTTGATTTAAATAAAGTAACTCACAGTTGTTTTCATAAATAAACAATCATCTGGTCTCAGTAATAAACTTACATCATATAATATGCACATAAATCTGCCGATCACATTAGCAATTTTTCAGCAACGATATTTATTTTAATTTGTGAAATTTAGGTAGGTCGGGAAATGCTTGAAATGTCCTATTTCAATTTACGATTATGGGAACTAAATATGAAAAAACACTCTTTCATGTCGTTAATATGTGTGTAGTTAGTGGGGAACCTTTAATGTTGTAAATACGTGTATAGTTAGTGGAGAAACATTTAATGTCGTAAATGTGTTTAGTTAGTGGGAGAGCCTTTAATGTTGTAACTATGTGTGTAGTTAGTGGAGAAACATTTAATGTCGTAAATGTGTTTAGTTAGTGGGAGAGCCTTTAATGTTGTAACAATGTGTGTAGTTAGTGGAGAAACATTTAATGTCGTAAATGTGTTTAGTTAGTGGGAGAGCCTGTGATGTTTTATACAGGGTGATCAACTCAAGGTGGTCACAATTGGGATCTGAGAAAGTATTGATTTTATAGCAAACTTTAAATAGGGTACTTGCTCTAATTTTTTATGCTCATTTAAATTACGTATGTAAAATTTTAAAATTCGGTCGCCATTTTCCAACATAGTGTTCAACTTTGAAATATCTTATGGGAACCCCTATTTATATAGTGGTTTTAGGTTTAATATCGATTTTAAGAAGGTCGTATAGTTGGTATTTTTTTTATATACTTAACCGTTTCGCCGCTTGGAGCGCTGAAAGTTTCAGAAACCCTTATTTCAACAATTTTTTAAAGAGGTGTGTTTTGCCATTTAAAAAATAAAGCTTGACTTAAAATGTTGAATTAATTTTATTCAATTGAATAACGAAAAGCCTTTGCAGTTTCACAAATACGTGTTTAAAAAAAAATTACAATCACGTAGTTCAAAGTCGCCATTTTCCAATTACCTATCATCTTTGAAATGACTTATAGTAGCCCCTATTTTTTTTATATTTTTAGTTTTAATTAACGACTCTAAGACTTTTTTTATTTATTCTTGGTACTACCTTAATATACTTAACCGTTTCGCCGCTAGGAGCGCTGTTTAACTAAGAAGTTCTAAAACTTTCAGCATTCCTAGCGGAAAACGGATGTCTTCGAATCTCTAGTTAAATCTAAATCCATAATATAAAATAGGGGTCAATATAAGTCATTTCAAAGTTGCCGCCAATTGGAAAATGGCAACTTTGAACTACACGATTTTACAATCGTTTTATTTTTGTATAAAAACATGTATTTGTAAAACTGCAAGAGCTTCGATATAATAACGATTGTTCAATTCAACATTAAAATAAATAAAAATAATGCATTATAAGTTAAGCTTTATTGTTGTAAATGTCAAAACACACCTCTTAAATAAACTGGTGAAATAAGTATTTTTGAATCTTTCAGCGCTCCTAGTGACGAAACGGTTAAGTATAAAAAAAAATACCAATAATACATCTACGTAGTTGAATCACGTTGTGCGCCGTGTCATAGATGAAGCAGGTAAGCCGTATTACTCTATACCATACACAGCGCCTTCCCCAGTACTGAGGCAAATACTGCTGTACACTTGCGTAGTTGAATCATGTTATGCGCCGTGTCATAGATGAAGCAGGTAAGCCGTATTGCTCTATAGTCTATCTATACCATACACAGCGCCTTCCCCAGTACTGAGGCAAATACTGCAGTACACCGACGTAGTTGAATCACGTTATGCGCCGTGTCATATATGAAGCAGGTAAGCCGTATTTCTCTATACTATACAGCGCCTTCCCCAGTACTGAGGCAAATACTGTTGTACTTCTACGTAGTTGAATCACGTTATGCGCCGTGTCATATATGAAGCAGGTAAGCCGTATTTCTCTATACTATACAGCGCCTTCCCCAGTACTGAGGCAAATACTGTTGTACTTCTACGTAGTTGAATCACGTTATGCGCCGTGTCATATATGAAGCAGGTAAGCCGTATTGCTCTATACCACACAGAGCGCCTTCCCCAGTACTGAGGCAAATACTGTTGTACATCTACGTAGTTGAATCACGTTATGCGCCGTGTCATATATGAAGCAGGTAAGCCATATTTCTCTATACTATACAGCGCCTTCTCCAGTACTGAGGCAAATACTGTTGTACTTCTACGTAGTTGAATCACGTTATGCGCCGTGTCATATATGAAGCAGGTAAGCCGTATTGCTCTATACAACACAGAGCGCCTTCCCCAGTACTGAGGCAAATACTGTTGTACATCTACGTAGTTGAATCACGTTGTGCGCCGTGTCATATATGAAGCAGGTAAGCCGTATTGCTCTATACTATACAGCGCCTTCCCCAGTACTGAGGCAAATACTGTTGTACATCTACGTAGTTGAATCACGTTATGCGCCGTGTCATATATGAAGCAGGTAAGCCGTATTGCTCTATACCATACAGCGCCTTCTCCAGTACTTAGGCAAATACTGTTGTACACCTACGTAGTTGAATCACGTTATGCGCCGTGTCATAGATGAAGCAGGTAAGCCGTATTGCTTTATACTATACAGCGCCTTCCCCAGTACTGAGGCAAATACTGTTGTACATCTACTTAGTTGAATCACGCTATGCGCCGTGTCATAGATGTAGCAGGTAAGCCGTATTGCTCTATTCCATACAGTGCCTTCTCCAGTACTTAGGCTATTACTGCTGTACATCTGTAAATTATTGTTAGCACCCAACATTCTTTGAATTGTAAATGAAAAAAGTAATAAATATAAAAATATGGTAATATCACAAATCAGCTACTTATTTAATAAACAAAAATAAGAAATCAATAAAGGTATATTTATTAGTTCTTTCTTTATATATTGAACTACTTTACTTATTGCGTGATTGTGTACATTATCATACTTTTTCTATCTGAGAGATAATTTGTTTAGAATGTCAAATTCAACTTCTTTGTTTTCATGACCTTAACTAGTGGGGTTCAAATATATGACGATACAAATTGTGTTACGTACCACCAAGTTAATTAAGTGGTGAAACCATAGCAACAACTGTATCAAACCCTTATTACAGCAGTTTAGCTTTCAAATAATGAGGCATTTCAGCCAGGTTTAATTGTCTCATTACGGACAAGGTGTTTCATTAGCGATAATATGTACGTATGATTAATATAGCCATATTTAACGGCTAGGTACAAAATTGCAATGTTTAATTGGAGTTTACTGTTGTATTCATAATGTACAATTGAGATAATCGTTGTACTTATAATTCCTGATTTTGATTTGATTTTGTACTACAGTGCCTGGCTGAGGCCGATTTTTGTACTAAAATGCATAGTTGAAGTTTAATTTTGTACTAAAAAGCCTGGTTGAGGTATTATGCTATACTGCAAAGACTGGTTGAGACCTTTTATTGTAATAAATACATTGCATGTTTTAGTTGTACTTTATTACTACAATGCCTGTCTGAGATTTATCGTTGTCCTACAATATATCTGAGGTATGGATGAAACCACTTATGGAGATGAGACATTTTTAACTCCAGATCTTGTTGTTCGTCCAGTTGTTGATCAAGTCCCGTACATACTTGCATTTTTAAAATAAATATGATGTAGATTAATTGTAACCGTATAATTTAGTCACATTCTATAATACTTAGTCAAATTAATTTACTCAACAAAATTACTACGATTTTAATCACCGATACTATGGCCTTTTAACACTAATAGTAAATAGAAACTAAATGTTATGCAAAAAAGTAAAAACGTGATAGTCAAAATGTAAATCGATATTTGACTTATGATTTTGTAAAATTCAAAATGTATTTTGCATTGTTATTGAAATATTTAAGGGTTAATAACACTACAGAAAATGTATACAGTATATGTACCGTACAGCTACATAGATCAGATACAAAACGAATTATAGATTAAAAATTAGACGAATAAAAAATATCTAAACAAAATGAAAACTAAAGAACAAATTATTTGTTTGTTAGTGTTTAAATATTGAACTCCCGTCACACAGCTAAATAGGTTTCTTAACCATTCAAGACCTGCTTCTCTGACTTAATAAACACCAGCGACCATCCCCATTCTGACCAGCGACCATCCCCCATCCTGACCAGCGACCATCCCCCATCCTGACTAGCGACCATCTCCCATCCTGACCAGCGACCATCCTCCATCCTGACCAGTGACCATCCCCCATCCTGACCAGCAACCATCCCCCATCCTGACCAGCGACCATCCCCCATCCTGACCAGCGACCATCCCCCATCCTGTCCAGCGACCATCCCCCATCCTGACCAGTGACCATCTCCTATCCTGACCAGCGACCATCCCCCAACCTGACCAGCGACCATCTCCCAACCTGACCAGCGACCATCCCCCATCCTGACCAGCGACCATCCGCCATCCTGACCAGAGACCATCCCCCATCCTGACCAGCGACCATCCTCCATCCTGACCAGCGACCATCCCCCTTCCTGACCAGCGACCATCCCCCATCCTGACCAGCGACCATCTCCCATCCTGACCAGCAACCATCCGCCATCCTGACCAGCGACCATCCCCCATCCTGAACAGCGACTATCCCCCATCCTGACCAGCGACCATTCCCCATCCTGACCAGCGACCATCCCCCATCCTGACCAGCGACCATCTCCCATCCTGAATAGAACGCTATGGAAAATCATTATCTTTGTGAACCACGGGTTGAACCAGAGAAGATGACGTTCGCGTTCGCTGCAATCCTTAAATTGAACTGCCCCCTTTTGGTAGCTGAAATGTCATTTGTGTGATCTCCAAACTAAGTCACCTGCCACGTTCAGAAAGGGATAATGTCTTACAAACTTTATTCAAATGTTGTTAAGTTATACATTTGTTTAAATGACCTGCTTTGTATAATGTATAATACATTTAAAACATTAACTATACGATAATTAGGAAAATGTAATTGCATACGTATAGCCTAATTAATCAAGAATTACTAAAATGACTCGATTTTTAACTAACTTCGTCCATTTTATTTGCTTTAAAACTCTTTATCTCCGTTTTGTCTTCCCTCTGTTGCGCTTTCCTCTAGGGATCATTTTCCTTCACGTCAAACTTAACCTCTATGTTCTCATCCTTTTTGTTTTCCCTAAATTATTGTTCAGTGTTTCTATTGTAGCAAATTTTATTGCTATTATTACTTAATTTTAATTTTAAATAATTCATTAGAACTACGCGAAGTAATTATTAAAATATATAAATACTATTTTTAGATGTACACTGATTTTTTATTACCAATCACTCTGCCAAAAGTGCTTGCATCTTATAACAACTAATATAAATCTACATTTAATTATGAGTCAGTGTAATGATTTACCATCTCTTTCCTTAGACATATTATCTCGTGTATTTCCAAATATCTGCTGATATTCGAGCTAATTATCACAGGGTAATCAACTGTTGGTGTTCACACCAGTTTTATCGGTAGTGAAATAATTAAACAGGACTTAAGTCCCTCATTAGCCAAGCCATTACTCCAGTGCAGTGTTTTAGTGTCCAGCATTTAATCATTCAATTAATCAAGCTTTTCATTATTGTGAATGTGTATCATCAGTGGATAATACGCGAATATCGAATCTCTAATAATGGTCTTTTTACGATTTATTTCTTGCACCGGATATCATTTTGTCTTCGTATTGAATTAAATAATCAGCAGTGAATTTTCGGGATGACAATCGCGTTCTACGCAATCATTTATAGTCTGCTACACATGTCGCCATATTGGATTACGTTCACGATAAGACCAATCTTAAACTAACGTAAAGATTACCGCTTTACTCATGAAAGTACAACTTTAATATTGACTTTATTTTTATAGAGAACGCAGTTGGCTAGTGACCAAATTTTAATTTTATCTGTTGATTTATTTTTTAAACACAAATAACTGTTGTTCTAATTAATTGGTTTATAAAAGAAACTTTGTTGGGAACTAAATGTAGTGTGGGTTAGTATTAATTCAATGGTATGTTTAAAAAGGAAATATTTCATAAACTGTGGAAACAGTTTAGGTGGTAACACACCAATTAAATGAAAAGCAGTTTTAATTTAGGAAAATGCATACCAATAAAATAACAAAATAATCAATAACTAAAAAACTGCTTATCCTTATTAAATTCTGATTGCACTAGTGACTTTAGCCTGAAATGGCGGTGTTAAACGACATACCACATGACCACAAGTGATTCCTTATAACAATGAACGCTCCAAATGTGTATGGGTTACTATTAACTTAATGGAATGTTCAGAAATTAAATCCTTAATAAACGGTGGGAACAAGTGAGGGGTAGCTGACTTAAAACTCACCCTGTATACATATTCTTATTCCCGTCACACTTTTTCCAGTCAAGTACTGGCAACACGTTTATAGATTTTACAGTAATTTTTTGCAAGTATAAAATCAGTTGTTGATAAACCATCATCATTCATTGTATACGTGTTTTACTGATAACAACTTATCCAATAGCACATTTAGCCATCGTTTAAAAATCCACATTCACTTTTCCTAAATTCCACCCATGAGCAACTGCGCGCTAAAGTATTATCGATGCAGTGAATCTAGTCCAAGTATAAAGTCATGCCTTGATACAAAATTTTGTTTGTTGGCAGTTAAAGTTAAATTTCAAATTATTTTTTGTCAACCCATATCAGTGAATAAGTGTACATACATATTCAAGCAGTTTAATATTTAAAATTATTAAATAGCTAACAAACAAATTAATTCTATTTCAGTTGTGATTCTAAATATTAAACTGCAAGTTCAATAATTACAAAAATCTTTCACATGAAACATTATGTTATTCAGTGGGTAAGATTTATTATTTTGTAGAACAAAAATGTCTTCTTTTTATTGCGTTAAGGCTCTGTTTTATACAGTCAGATAAACACACAATAAAGTTCAGTAAACTCAAACGTGTTGCGTTTCGACTCAGTCCAGGTTTTCTCGTATATTTTCACGAACATAACTTGGTTCAACAAAGCAATTTCCTCTTTAACATCACTATGTATCTTCAGTCTATGGTAGGGTTCAGACATTCTTTTTAATTAATTGTAGCATATAATTAAAATAACGTTATTGTTAAAAACTATTCCTCTCTAACATTTCTAGTTGTTGAGCTTGTGTAATCCGTTCTTTCTATCTAATTTTAATATAAAATTAAAATAACGTTATGGTTAAAAACTATTTCCTCTTAACGTAATTATTCTCAAATATTTTATAAAATATATCTCACGGTTTCTTAATGAGCCACTTTAGGTAGTTATAGCTCCGTAAAGCATTCTTTTTTTTATTTTCCATCAACACTTTATTTATTAGTAATACAAATCCAACATTTTTACTTATAAAGCTTTTAAAAAAAATAATTGTTGGTCGATATAAAATTTGAATATGTTTGATGCCCCTAAAAATCTTCTGATTGCGTATCAAGCACATATTACAATTTTTGTTGGTTTTATGGTTTGAATTATCTTAGCAGAACTTTACGTTAATACAACAACATATAATTTTTTAATTTTACACGGAGGAAACAAGGGTAGTTCAAATTGTTTGGCAAAAATAATAGAACTAGAATTTCATTGGTGGTTAGCAGCGGTCTCCATGGTGAGCCAATTATACAGACTTAACCAAAACGCATGAGGAAAATACAAACTATTGCAAATTATTGCATGCATTCCATCAGTACAGCATTTAAAATATATGTTTATGTATTTTAAATTTCTCAAGACAATAAGATCTTGAGATAATCAGCATCTCTCTAAACAAGTTCTTAGATGCGACACAATACTCCTTTCAGAGAGACGAACTGGTGTGTTAACAATGTCTGAACTATTGACGAAGAGACTTCCGTTTCATCTGACATTGACTTGACAACAGCTTATTATAGGGCTTCTCTTCGTATTTGAGGACTCTTGAAGCTCAGACCTAAAACAGAAACAAACTCAAGTTTATTTGTGGCTTACTGCAAATTAATTTTAAATTGTTTACGTTGTAATATTATAAAACAAACCGTCTGACTTTCTTTGATATGCAAATTGTTGTTACCTATATCAATACAATATTGAAATAATACACCTTTGAGACGTTATATTAATAAATAACAATTTTATTTACATAGAAAAAGTATATTTCGTGATATTATTTACGCCTTAAAAGAAAAATCCGTGGTTACAAACAACCGTACGAATACCTATTCGTACGGTTGTTTGTAACCACGGATTTTTCTTTTATTTTACGGACAGGGAAATTTATTTATTTAAAATACGGACAGGGACATTTATTTTTCTTAGTACCTACTAAGAAAAATAAATGTCCCTGTCCCTCTGCTCCGTGGAACAAGTGAAATGAAAAATAGTTGAATCAGCTGATCACACCACACAGTTAATTACATTACATTTTAATGTATCATAATAAGTTTTACTGTTCAAACGTTTTACAATTGATCGCATAACATAATTTTTAGTGTAGAGCTTCCAACAATATCACGTAAAAATAGTAAAGTGAATATGTATTGGGTTTGTAAAATCAGATGGAATGTTGACAATGTAAAAGCACTGATTCTTTTTTGACAGGCGAATATTGAGTTTCCTGTCACATCCCTCTCAATTTAATATTTAGTTTTTGACTTTTTCCAATATATTACCTCTTTTCATAATCATATATTTTATACAGATCGCATTCTCTGTACTCTTAGCACTTTATTTAAGAAGGCGATTTTTAATTAATTTTATTATTTTGTAAGGTTATTTTATATAAGATACACGATTTGATCAAATAAAGGAAATATAACGTTTGTTCAAAACTATAACATTTGATAATATTTCATCTATAATTAGGTTTATTTACATAAAACTTAATAAAATCACAGTAATAGAACATAAAAACTATAAAACAACAAATAATTACATTTAGTTTAATCTGAATATTAGAATTATTTAAAAGGTCTTATAACCGTGTCACCAAGCAGAAACAAGTGTTTGGATACTAACTAGTATTGCTGTAAAATGAATTCTATTTCCATTCACACTAATATTAATATATCAGGAATAGCAAGGGATAATATCTATTATGCCAAGATTGCCTTAGAACAACAGCAGTCAGCACCATCGAATCATATCAGGAGGAATAAAAAATATTAATATTAGTTTGGATTATATATTAGTTACTCTGTGTTTTAGTTACTTATCTGTATCTAATACGAAAAGCTAATACTACTATGTTTAGCTATGCCTGTTGGTAATCAGTATTGAAAGTAGTACCTAAACGAGTATCTGTATCTATTATCTGTCACTGATATTTATTACTCGCTGTTTCAACTGTTACTGTGACTGGTGAATACGTATTTAGCACACTTCTAATCCATTCAACACCCAGAGACCCAACGATCAACAGGAAATCGCCCACTCCTGCACACACCTGCACAGACTTGTATCACTCCATGTGCAGCTCCCACGTGCACCTACTTGCAGGGTTTTTCGTTCAAGGACAGGTTCGTGTTCACTCTACATTAGTTAAAACAAAATATGATTTATTTGTTTTTTTAGTGATATTGTTGAATTTTTGTGTAGGTTTTTTTCTTTACAGTAATTGATTTATTTGTTTGTTTTTTAAAGATAGTATAAAACATAAAATTGTTTATGTAGGGGCTAAAGTTATTAAGTATTTTGGTTACTTCTCATCTAGGGATGGCATTGATGTATCGATATATCGAAAATATCGATAAATATATTTAGATATATCGATATATTAGTATCGATATTTTCTTTCGATAATATCGGACATTTCGATATTTTGGTTCGATATATCATATCACAATATAATGACGTTATTCTCTGCCCTCAAAATCGTCGATTCGAAAAAACATATTTAAATTGCCTTTTATGCGTAAAAGACATGCATTGAAATAATAAACTAACTTTATTTAGTTTTTTACGTGAGGTTAACGCACTAAAATGTAGTTTATTGTAGATCAGTGGGTGGAACACGCAAGTTCTGTGTGAGTTGACACCGCTGACAGTTTAATTGAATTAATTTGTTTAATTTTTAGTGTTTTTAGGAAGCCTAAAGGTATTTTTAAATCTGAAAAACTAAAATAACAATGTTGTTACATTATATTTTTAATACTTTAATAATTAGCATAATACGTGTTGGTACATATACAGTATAAGTAAACGTCACACAACACAAATTTATTCCAATGTAAGCACAAAATGTGCTTCCCTCTGGTGTGAGGAAGGTGAGCGTGGTTCACAGAAATCGATCACCATAATATTTGTGCATTTTGTACTTGTATTGTAATATATTTGTGCACTTAGTGCTTATATTGTAATAAATTTGTGTTGTGTGACGTTTACTTGTACTGTATTATGTTTTATATTATTACATTGCAATTTTTTAATGTAATTACATTATTATTTTATAATTAACATAATAAATAATCGTATATTCCTATTTTGATGTTTTCATTCAATGTCACAGACCACCACAATTTATTTCGTTTAGATAAATGTATTTAATTTTAACATTCATTAGGCTATTCTAAATAGTGACAGCAAACATGAGTGTAATTTTGACCATGACATAAGAGTTGGTGCATAATTTTAAACAGATAAAACATTTACCTCCATTTCTTAACAAAAACTCCAAGACAGTGAAAACACATTCAGTAGCAGCATTTGCATATTTATTATTATGTTACTAAATAACCTCTCAGCATAAAACCACCGCAGTATAATGAATAATAAATAAATGTATCTGTTAACCTCACTAGATTCTTATGTAACGAAGAAAATGTACGGTAGTTTCGTAAATACATTTGTCAATAATCAAGCGAGGCGCCTGCAAAGGATATTGCTACGAAATATCAGTTAGGAGTTTGCTGCCGGGGAGGGGAAGGCCGCGACCTTGATTGGAATGCGGAAGCTCGTCACTAGGTTATCACATCGATGGTTATCAGTCGTTTAAATGGATTAAAGGGATTTAAATGCCTACACTTCCTCCACACACAGCTTTAAATATTGTACTTTAAACGCCCTAAATGGTGTTACTTAGGGACTTTACCACTACTAAAATTTATCATTGTTAGTGATGGCAACGATATATCAGATATCGATAATTATTTTTCGATACATCGAAATATTAGTATCGATATTTTATATCGATAATATTGGCCATATCGATAATTTCATATTTCGATATATCATATCACAGTGTACATCTCGTAATTAGTAATTACGACAGGTACACTATATGACTTGTACTGTTTCGATGGAAATCACCGCCTTCAATATCACAGAGGTATGAAGTTCAGAGTACTTCTCGTTACTCGCCGACAGTATAACAATATTGACCAATTTATTACCACTATCTCTCTCACGTAGTACACTACCCTTTATCATGCGATGTGTTTACTAGTTACTTAGTGACGTAACGATACCAAGCCCTTCCTTCAATAACAACATTCAGGGGTTGTAACAACCCCATCAATGACACTCATAAAACAGTAATTATTTCAATGCATGCGTTATCCTTTATTGGAATCGATGCAATATGTATAATTGTGCCTGCGTGGAATAATTTATCGGGAAAACCTTGTTCTTTGAGTTCATTGAGAGTTTTTTACTTCACATAAATGTTTTCTTCAAATGCTATTAACGTAATTAAATAAGTTAAGATAAAAACTTTCGTCTTCTAAAGTAAGTATAGTATCATTTAAACTATTTCAAAGAGTCTTGATTTGTTTTCCGACTGGCTGCAATAAGAGGACGGTTAGGGCAGTAGTGAACTCTGATAGGACCCCCAGAATATTAATAAATTATCTCTAATAATTGCTTGACCAGAAGGGAAATCACAACTTAGTTGTCTAGGTAAGTAATGTCAAATTAAAAACCTTGCTTAAATATTACTGTTTGGCCATGTGTGAATTTGGACATTATGACTCGCTAAAATCAAACTGGTTTGACAGGGGTGTGAATTTGTATGTAGCTGCTGGTACCCCTAATGGGGTGTGATTTTGAAAACACCCGTTTTCTAGTATTTAAATGCCTAAAAATGTACAACCAATAAAAATTTTGAATTATATTGTAACGCATTATTATGACAAGAATTTGGTTTAAATCATCATCAACAAATGTTTAAAGTTTCCAATGTTTAAATGTTTCGAAAAAATATTCCTCAAATATGCAATACATTTTATTCAGTAACGTAACATATAAACTTTAAAGTTGATGTATCACAAGGTATTAGTTTCGGTAATGAATATTGACGAAGTCCTCGACAGGACATCCCCATCATCGTGAAATGTCAAAAAGCTAGGGTCAATTACGATATTAAAAAGTTCTGAATTTCCATTTTGTTAATTATAATAATATGTTTGAGTAGTTACCAGAAAATTGTTACTCCCTGTATGTAATTGTATGCCTCATATCGTTGTTTTTTCGAAGGAAAATCATCTAAAACTACTTATGGCTTGTTTAAAACCTAAAGGTGCGGTAAGTAAGGAAATTTGGTTTTAGTGGCTTCAATGTACAAGATGTTTGAAAATATCAGACAATTTAACAATTTCAATAACGTTTAAAGCATTTTTCAAGTTTTTTAACAATGATTTCAATCTCAATCAGGCTTTCAGCAGTTATGCCTTCATTGCGTGTATAGCCCATTGTCCCAGTCCACCGAGATCATTGAATGAGTAAATACGAGCGGTCAATGAAGCTACAACCGGATCAACTCCATCGTCGTTATCGTCTATTCCTGTTTCATGGGGATTCACAAGCCGATGGTTTCAGTCTGCCGAGATAGTCGAATGAGTAAATACGAGCGGTCATTGAAGCTACAACCGGATCAACTCCATCGTCGTTATCGTCTATTCCTGTTTCATGGGGATTCACAAGCCGATGGTTTCAGTCTGCTGAGATAGTCGAATGAGTAAATACGAACGGTCATTGAAGCTACAACCGGATCAACTCCATCGTCGTTATCGTCTATTCCGATTTTATGGGGATTCACAAGTCGATGGTTTCAGTCTGCCGAGATAGTCGAATGAGTAAATACGAGCGGTCAATGAAGCTACAACCGGATCAACTCCATCGTCGTTATCGTCTATTCCGGTTTCATGGGGATTCATAAGTCGATGGTTTCAGTCTGCCGAGATAGTCGAATGAGTAAATACGAGCGGTCAATGAAGCTACAACCGGATCAACTCCATCGTCGTTATCGTCTATTCCTGTTTCATGGGGATTCACAAGCCGATGGTTTCAGTCTGCCGAGATAGTCGAATGAGTAAATACGAACGGTCATTGAAGCTACAACCGGATCAACTCCATCGTCGTTATCGTCTATTCCTGTTTCATGGGGATTCACAAGCCGATGGTTTCAGTCTGCTGAGATAGTCGAATGAGTAAATACGAACGGTCATTGAAGCTACAACCGGATCAACTCCATCGTCGTTATCGTCTATTCCGATTTTATGGGGATTCACAAGTCGATGGTTTCAGTCTGCCGAGATAGTCGAATGAGTAAATACGAGCGGTCAATGAAGCTACAACCGGATCAACTCCATCGTCGTTATCGTCTATTCCGGTTTCATGGGGATTCATAAGTCGATGGTTTCAGTCTGCCGAGATAGTCGAATGAGTAAATACGAGCGGTCAATGAAGCTACAACCGGATCAACTCCATCGTCGTTATCGTCTATTCCTGTTTCATGGGGATTCACAAGCCGATGGTTTCAGTCTGCCGAGATAGTCGAATGAGTAAATACGAACGGTCATTGAAGCTACAACCGGATCAACTCCATCGTCGTTATCGTCTATTCCTGTTTCATGGGGATTCACAAGCCGATGGTTTCAGTCCACCGAGATCATTGAATGAGTAAATACGAGCGGTCATTGAAGCTACAACCGGATCAACTCCATCGTCGTTATCGTCTATTCCTGTTTCATGGGGATTCAAAAGCCGATGGTTTCAGTCTGCCGAGATAGTCGAATGAGTAAATACGAACGGTCATTGAAGCTACAACCGGATCAACTCCATCGTCGTTATCGTCTATTCCTGTTTCATGGGGATTCACAAGCCGATGGTTTCAGTCTGCTGAGATAGTCGAATGAGTAAATACGAACGGTCATTGAAGCTACAACCGGATCAACTCCATCGTCGTTATCATCTATTCCGATTTTATGGGGATTCACAAGTCGATGGTTTCAGTCTGCCGAGATAGTCGAATGAGTAAATACGAGCGGTCAATGAAGCTACAACCGGATCAACTCCATCGTCGTTATCGTCTATTCCGGTTTCATGGGGATTCACAAGTCGATGGTTTCAGTCTGCCGAGATAGTCGAATGAGTAAATACGAGCGGTCAATGAAGCTACAACCGGATCAACTCCATCGTCGTTATCGTCTATTCCTGTTTCATGGGGATTCACAAGCCGATGGTTTCAGTCTGCCGAGATAGTCGAATGAGTAAATACGAACGGTCATTGAAGCTACAACCGGATCAACTCCATCGTCGTTATCGTCTATTCCTGTTTCATGGGGATTCACAAGCCGATGGTTTCAGTCCACCGAGATCATTGAATGAGTAAATACGAGCGGTCAATGAAGCTACAACCGGATCAACTCCATCGTCGTTATCGTCTATTCCTGTTTCATGGGGATTCAAAAGCCGATGGTTTCAGTCTGCCGAGATAGTCGAATGAGTAAATACGAGCGGTCAATGAAGCTACAACCGGCTCAACTCCATCGTCGTTATCGTCTATTCCTGTTTCATGGGGATTCACAAGCCGATGGTTTCAGTCTGCCGAGATAGTCGAATGAGTAAATACGAGCGGTCAATGAAGCTACAACCGGATCAACTCAATCGTCGTTATCGTCTATTCCTGTTTCATGGGGATTCACAAGCCGATGGTTTCAGTCTGCCGAGATGGTTTCAGTCATTAGAAAGCCAATGAAGCTACAACAGGTTGCAGTTTTTTATGGGAAATGCTCATACAACGTTCTACTATTACATTTTCTACTAAAACTTGGGGCTAAGAATTGGAGAATAGCTTCATTATTTTAATTGGTAGTCCACCAAAGGTAGTGATTAATTTTCAAACTGTTGTTTTCTTTAGTGGGGTTCTTTTATATCATATTTATGGGGTGGTTGTTTTCCATCTGTATTATAGTTTTATTGTTAATTTTTTATCAATGCTTCAGTATAGTTTCAATTTTAGTCGGTCCAAACATGAAAATGTCTTTTCAGATGATACTAAGCATCTGATTGTCAGCCTACTGGTTTTCACTTATAACTTAAATGTAGCTACAGGTCCAACTATATATAGCTGAATTTGTTCCCACCCCTGTCCTATATTAATTATGTAATACAAATTTAAAATGTCTCTGGTTGTGATAGTAGCAACAATGAATAAAATTTTAAAAAACTCAATACAAAATAAGGACGACAAAACGCTGTCCGAACCTAAATCCTGTATTTTTAAGACTTTGTGTATGAATGTCAATAGTGAATTCCAAAGATGCAAAACATCATAAGGTTACCTACAATACGTCCGGAATTCAACCTTGTGTATGGAATTTTCAAGCTACCCTAGATTAATCCAACGCTATTTTAGTACATTATTTACATTGATAAGACAGTGGTAATTATAGTAAATAATACAGCCTGTAGATACGCGTATTACACTAATTTCTCCCCAGAAACTTATATTCATTTTATGCCGTAACTGTTACGCACTTTATAAAATAAAATGACAACTCAATACAAGTAAGTATAATAGCAAGATCAATCGATCAATGAAACTTTATTGCCAATTAGTACATGGGCCTGAGTCAATTATTCTAGTGAACAATACTGTACATAGAATACACATTTTTTTCATAACCACCGTATACTTGATTTGGTGGTTATTAATTCCAAATAAGCTATGTATTTCACTTACTTGTATTACAAAGAGGAAATAAATAAAATTATCATTATTATTATTATATAAATATATTCCTAGAATTATAATTACAACATTAACTAATAATTACTTTGCAGAAACTCATTTATATTGTAATATGCTTCATTCAAAAGTAAGCCTTTAAGTCTGGTTTTAAAAGGTTTTGCATCCATTTTAATTTTTAGTGGGGCAGGCAGAGAATTAAATAATTTAATGCCATTCATTAATAAATGTTTTTTAAAAAAGGAGGTCCGGTGTTTAGGTATTGGTAGATTTGTTTTACTTCGGAGGTTGAAGCTATTGGAGCATTGAGATGGTTCCATTCTGAAAATGTCAGGGTTATTTATGACAAAACTTAGTGTTTGATATATATATAAATGGATGGAAGTGTTAAAATATTGTGGTTTTTAAACCATTCTCTGCATGAATCGGTTCTTCTTAGTTTGAAGATAATCCTTACGGCTCTCTTCTGAAGTTTGAATATTTGTTTAGTTCTACTGGTTTCAGAGCCCCAAATAGATATTCCATATGAGAGGTCTGGATAAACTATCCCATAATAAGCTGTCAGGAGATGACAAGACTCAAGCTGCGATGATAGAACTCTTAGTGCATAAGTTCCTGAGCTCACCAAGCTAGCTACTCTATTTACATGACTATTAAAGCGCAAGTCATCATCTATAAGCAACCCTAAGTACTTGACAGATTTTACTTTTTTTTTAGAATCTGTATGTAGTAATTTTTGTAAAATTAGACGTTGAAATGTGTATGTTACACGCCGAAATTGGGATTGCAACTCTTAATGGTAATCCAACATATAGCTTCTCAAAGCGCCTAGAGGTAAAAATGTTTCAATTAAAATAGTACTCAATTTTTTTGTAAAAATGCAAAAACACTTTACAACATCACACCAATTCAGATTTTAAAATAGTTACAACTTATTTTAATAAATATACTGAGACAAATATGATAGATTCCACTTTCCTTACTCACGTACATATAAAAAAAAAAAACAATTTAGCACTCCGGAAAAAACACTTATATTCCGGAAACACGAACAAAAATACGTGTGAAAGCATTACTGACATACATATTTACATTGTAATATGGCAGTTTTCTGAGGGGAGGGGCGAGACGTGGAGAAATTTTATGTAACATCATTACGAACACTATACAGACAACAATGTTGTGTACAACACTGTGTACACTTAAGTGTTTGCTCTATGAAACAATGGATATGCTATATTACGATTCTATTTTATTTATATATATAGGCCTATATATATATATATATATATATATATATATATATATATATATATATATATATATATATATATATATAGGCCTATATATATATATATTTATTTATTTATTTATTTATTTATTTAATTATTTAAACAATAAGCAGCATACATGTTTATTAATGTTCTATAAATGTCTTATTTCATATTTTATCTAGCCTGTATGTAAATAACGGACATAGTTTCAAATTCTTATTATTTATTATTGAAAAAACTGAAAAGGTTTTTATTATTGGTGAACACTGAGTAATGCTGAAAAGTGTACGTTAGTGTGTTTTTCACTTTTCTTTTTTTAGGTACAGAGTGATGAAAACTGTTCGTTGTAGATTTATTTGAAATATAAAGTCCCCCATTTTGGATTAAATTCTACATAATTACATCAATCATATACAGAATTGCGAGGATGGGTAGAAAAGAGGGAAACAAATGTGCACGCATATTGAATGTGGGGTTTGGCCGTTTGAGAGAAAGATTTTTTACAACTGTCCTAGTGGTGCAGTGCTGTAATCCAGCTACTTGAGGACAAAGTGTAGTGGAGATAGCAAGCGATAGGTTCTATACACGCTCCTCTTAACACAGTAGCAGCATAGCGTGCGCTCCATGGTTGCTATCGACGTGCACACTACTATGGAAGTCTGGGGTGTCCATTAAGGTGGGAGCATTGATTTTACTATACACTGTAAAATCAATGGTGGTAGTCAGTGTCCGGATGTTGTGTAGAAGAGAACTGAGTATCAGGATTGTCACTTAGCTGAAAATTAGACCAATAAGTGGTTCAGATTCCACGTAATCTATATATCTCTTAGTTGCACTGGCTATTGGGCTAATAATAAAAGGCCCTATATGTGTATAAGTTGAAGTCAGTTAGTAACCAGACTACACAGGTCATCCAAAGTGTCATCCAAGAATTATTACTACTACACTCTAGTAATAATTCTTATTCACCTTAAAATACGCACAAAGTTATGTTGGCGTCTCATGTCTAAGAGAATTACGCAATTGTATAAACTTATTCCATAGCTCACAAACGTAATTTAAATAAATATTCCAACAACCGTAAAGTAAATTGATTGTTTATGTTGCAGGTATTTAGCCTACAGGATTTTGAAGATCTACTCAACTCCCCAAAGGTAATGCAAGTAATGTTTTTTATTTCACTATTTTGTAAGGTATTACACTACTTTCTATGCTCGTAAAGGTGATTTTTGATTCTTTATAGAAATAATTAGTGAAAGATCTTCAATTACTATTTTTACGTGTGTAGGGAATGTGGGTAGGTCTATGAGCGTCATTTTTTATTTCAGGAAGCTCAATTTCTCTCAACAATATTCGCTAAAGCTATTATAATAAAATTTTTAATTCCAAATCAATCATAGATAAAATTCCAAAGTCTTACCGTAAATTTTACCTCAATAAATATAGGTTTAACCAGAAAGTATTACGCTCTCTGTCCGATTTTACCAATACGTTGGCCGCCTGAAAGAAGAAAATGCTGTCGGAGTGACAGATGTGCACGGCGGGAAGTATTTACTCGTGACTAAGGCTTAGACACTTAGAATTACTTCAGACCTATCCGGTCGTTCTGTAAAAAATTATTGTTGTGTTCCCATAATACATATAAAACTATGAACCTTCATTTGGCAATCTATTTATTTATCTATGCCTCCTGAACTTCAGGAAAGGCGTGACTTGTATTGAGATCAGAGAAGAAAAGCCTTCTCATAATGAGCTGTAAAGCGTGTTTTAAAATAAATATGAATAATAAATTATAGTATTATTGTAAAATTAGCTTTTCGCTGTTCTTATCTGAAAAAAAGTATTTTTGTAATGTCACAAATATCTGTATTTGTTTAAATGTAGTTCATTGTTTTGTTTAAACTGAAACAATTATAAGATCATAATGTTCACATGAAGTTTACTCAGGGGGTTCCAAAACATAAGTAGGTTTATTTTTATTTAAATAAAATTATATTAATTAAATATGAACTATAACCTAAAGTAAATACCATAACAAACAGACGCCTTCTTATTCACTTAGAAGTGTCTTGTAATTCGTTAAAAAATCAAATAAAAAATCCAAACTTATTAATTTGTTTTTTCTTTTAAATAATATTTTTGTTAGCTTCAATTTTGTAATAATTATTTACTATTACAGGTCATAGATTATTGGAGAAATTAAATGTATAGTTTCATGCAGCCCATATAAGTTGTGATTTAAATGATTGCATCGGCCACGCTGTCGAACGATGACACTAATGGTCCCACTGACATTCACCTCGATATATCGATCCAACAACCTAACCTAACCAAAATCTAAAATAACCCAACTAAACACAACATAACCTAACAAAACATAACATAACCTAACAAAACCCAATCTAGGCATATCCTATCAAAACATATACTTATTGAAACTGGACATTACTGGCGCTAGCGCGCTTAATAATAAATAGTTCGACCGTAAAAACCCCGCCATATTCGTGATCAGGACAACCTTCCGCACAATTCCGAGTGCCCACAGCGCTATATTTACAAACAGAATTGTTTTTCCGTTTTTCCTCATTTTCGTAACTCTCTGGAGGACTTTACCGACTTAAAAAAATCGATCTTATTCTTGTGTCTTAGTTATTTATCTACTACGAAAAAAATATCGCCAAGGCCCCTGTTCTATATAATTACCATGTATTTCTTTGGAATAAATAACAGGTAATATTTTAATAAATTAAATGATAAACATAATAAAGTACCCTTTTATTCATTTTTTATAAAAATATATTACCGGTTTCGGCTCTTAGGCCATCTTCAGATAGTAAATAATATAACTCTATCATTGTTGTGGTATATGGTATGTCGATAACTACAGTATTGCGTGTAGTTTTATTCTTTGTATTTGTTTACGTTCAGAAGCGATTACTTTCGTTCAGTATTGAGATAAAGTAATGATATACAGTACTCTTGTTGTTATTTGCAAACCAATAAACACGGAATGTGTGCGCTATCCGACCTGTATCGACAATATATTGCTATCACAGCGGTTTGTGCCCCCCCCCCCCGTGATAGTGCATATTCCGTCAGCCGTCATAATGACGGTGTCAACAGAAGCTACGTCAGCAGAACGTATCAATTTTCATACCACAGACTCATATCATTATATAACTATAAATCGATTCTAGAATTTTAATTAAGTGAGTGAATTAGCTAGAATGAGTAATTAACCATCGGAGTTGAGTAAGGCGGCTGTTTGTACGTGTGCACGTACAAACAGTATTAGATGTTTCACGATATTAGTTACTTTCGTATTAGTAATAGAAAAATATTAGTTGAAAATATCTAATATTAAATATTACTAAGTTTTTCTCCGCACCAAACTGATTGAATAAGGTCAGCAACAGTAATAGTTCTAATCGTGATGTACTTTTAATTTTAATTATTAATGATCTCTCAAATATATTATTAATAGCAAGTTATAGGTTATACTATAGACACATTTTGATGAACTGAGTGAAAAATAACATTCGTTCAAAACTATATCATTAGATAATATTTCACCTAGAATTATGTTCATTAACATAAAAGTCTAAAAAATTGGAGCAATACCACATCAAAAATTATAAAACAACAAATAATTACACATAATTTAATGTAAATATTAGAATTATTTAAATGGTAATATAGCCGTGTCATGAATCAGAAAAAAAGTGTTTCTATATTAACTAATATTTCTTTTAAAATGCATTAAATTCCTATTTGCTTTCACGCTAATACCAGGAATAGTAAGAGATAATATTTCTTGTGCAAAGATTGCCCTAGAAGACCAGCGCCGGCGAATCATATGATATCAGGAATACAAAAATATTAATATTAGTCTGGATCACATATCAGTTACTCTGTGTATTAGTTACTCTGAGTATTAGTTACTTTTCTGCATCCAATACGGAAAAGCCAACTAATATATTCAACCAGATCCCTATGTTTACGACAAGCGAGCTTTGCGGTGGCAGAGCCCAACTTGTACTTACTTACTTCTGTCATTTCCAACTCGGGCTACTCAATTATTTCGGCAAATTATTCACCAATCTGCCTTTTTTTAGTAAAAATAATGCATGATCAGGTCGTAGTTATTCTTAAACATAGATCTGGGGGTTTCAAGATTGTGCCTGATTTGGTTCTTCAGACATGAAATCAATATAGGCCTACAGTTACATTTAATTCATGTTCAACTGAAGTACGTTCATTGACACCACCGGTGCGTTATATGTTTTGTAACTAGGGATTGCAACGATATATCGATAAATATGTTTCGATACATCGATATATTAGTATCGATATTTTCTTTCGATAATATCAACCACATCGATATTTTGGTCCGATATATCATATCACTATATATTGACGTTATTCTCTCTCCTCAAAATCATCATGATTGGAACAAAATACATTTGCCTCTTATGCCTACAAAACACGCATTGAAATAATAAAGTAACTTTATTTAGTATGTTTACTAAATATACTAAATAAGTTTAGTGAATTAATTTCTTTAATTTTTAGTGTATATAAGGAGCCTAGTGGCATTTTTAAATGCCAAAAAATAAAAAAAGCATTGTTAAAATCATTATGCACTAACTCTTGTGTCACGACCAGAATACACTCATGTTTTGCTATTAGGTCTACTATTTAGAATAGCTCACTCAATGTAAAAATTATTTACATTTTATCTACACGAAGCAAGTTGTGGTCTGTGGGGATGAAAAAAAATTCAAAATTATAAACGCCTTTCATTATTATGGTAATTATAGAAGAATAATTTACAGATAAACCATTTACAATTCGATATATCGATAAGTTTCTTTCGATACTGTTGTTAGATTGATATTTGGTTTGCGATATATCGATAATTTGATATAATGTGTAAATTATAATTTGCTTTTATTAGCATACAACAATTTTTATTCTAGCTAATCATCTTTTTCGTATTCGATAGTTTTTTTTTCGGGGGGGGGGGGGGTTAGTGGGTCTGATTATTCGAATACATATGCATTTTTTTCTTAGTAGTATGTCTTAAAATATACACAGTAGTATTATCTTTCTAATCCAATATTGAACAAAAATAATAAATAGTCCATAATTTGATGTTAATTTAAGATTGCGTTTCTATTTCCATTGTATCCATATAAACTTAACATAGAATGTACATTGAATTATTTACAATCCTAATAAAATCATTAGAATAAATACTCGTATAATGTTAGGAGTTTGGGGTTGTATAAAATATTTTTTCATCTTATAAATCGTTCATCATTCACAGTCTGTAGCTCCAATATCATAGAGTTATAGAAAGGTAGTGTAACCTGGCGGCAGAACCGACAAGTTCATTCAAAGTTACCTGTTTAGAGAGCAATTGTGACTGCTTCACAGTTCAGCTGTTCACCGCTAGGTAGCAGCTGTTGCTTTAATTCTTGAGAGCAACAGTATTCATAATATTGGTTGGCATAAAATATGTACTTATTTATTTACTTCACCCAGTTATTTAAAAATATTTTTATTTAACTAATTGTTCGAAAACTTAGCAGCTTTTTGATTATATTTTAGCATGTTTCAGACAAAAATTCAATTTGTAGTCATATTTGTTTTTATTTACATAAATTTTTTAGTACTGTAATAAACTTAATTATGAATAAATCATTGTTTATTATGAATCTATTTATGTAAACCCATTCATAATCATATTTTATCCTCAAGTTAAAAAAAGTTTCAAATAAATGTCTCCAATTAAAAGTTAGTGTTTATATTATTTGTAAGCCTAAATTAAATATTGACGAAATAAGTTAAATAATGTATAAATGAGTATTATTAAATGTTATTAAATTAATCTGAATTTTTATTTTAGGCCGAATAAAAGCATACAATATAAAAATAAGGTAGTATGTATTTTTATGAGTCTATTTTTAATTCACATTTGTTTCAACTGTGATCACTTTTTTTAATGTTTTATTAATAACAATGCCACAAGAGGTTAAATAGACTTGTTTCTAGTAATATATAGGCCTACTTTTCATAGAAATCTTCTTTGATATGGACACTGTCTGTTGAAACAATACAGTTCAACGTATTGTTTCGCGATTAAGATGAAAATATTTGTCGGGTCTCAAAAAAATGCTGATGTTTTATGACCCCATTTGATCGCATTTTAAGAATTATTATCCTACCTCCACCCCCCACCCCATTAAATGTCTATAATGAGTAATGGCCTGTTATTTCTTAATCAAATATTGTAAGTGGTAAGTGTGCTTCTAAAATTCTAATTCTAAAATCTACTGAAAGACTGAAAAAACATTTTTACTCTTGTAAGTTTAATATTTCAAAAGCGGTAAAGAACAATCTATTTCTCATTTAATGAATGTTAACTGCCCTTATTGCAATCCTAATTGGACATGATGTAATTTCAATTTACATTAAATGACTGTTAAAATCAGAGTAATCAATGAATCGATGTTTATAATAAGATGTAATTTTTAATTTTTCCCCAGCCTTAAGCTTAAGAAAATGTAGGCGCAGGTAAATTCTGTGATAGTTTTTTTACCATTGAACCATTTTTTTACTTTTAAACCATAACCCACAAGGCTAGGTGTGACCTAACGTTGGCTGTTTGGCAATTCTTTAGTTTATGTTATTGTTAATAATATATATGCAAATAAATTTTACTATGACAATATTCAATTTTTCATGAATACGTTAACTTTAGAAATAAACATTATATCAATACAATCAATTAATAATCTAAACACTTCTAATTGATACTTTTATAGGTTATGTTTGATTAGGTTTGGTTTCCTGCGTTTAGTTGAGTTTTATAAGGTTATGTTGACAAAAACTATTCTAAAAAACCAGCCTAACCTTTCAAAAACAAACCTAATCTTACAGAACGTAACCTAGCTAACCTTACAAATCCAAACCTAACCTATCAATACCCAACCTAGTCGGGTCTGTTTCAGAAGAGGACCCCCACGCTTGAAAAATTTACTATATGAGTAGGTTAGGTTAGGTTAGGTTAGGTTAGGTTAGGTTAGGTTAGGTTAGGTTAGGTTAGGTTAGGTTAGGTTAGGCTCATATAGTAAATTTTTCAAGCGTGGGGGTCCTCTTCTGAAACAGACCCACCTAGTCTTATTCAAACTAAACATAACCTTACTGAAACCGGTTTATCTGTGGCACTAACGTGCTTAATATTTAGTAGGCTAAAAACGTGAAACCCCTTGCCATATTCGTAATTAGGACCGAATTACGCTTAATTTAAGAACCCACAACGCCATATTTATGAGAATTGCATAATTTTTCTTAATTTCCCCGCCTTTTATGCTGAGAAAAATGTCGTATACTTTGCCATTTATCTACAATAGTATCTACAGTTCTATGTATTTAGCAGTCTCATAAAATTCTGGTGCCTTGAGAGAAATCTTAATACTGTATTTTTATTTGTACACTTTCTTTTCTATAATTTGATTTACCTCAGACTACCCTGCCAGATAGTTTTACTCTTTGATCACGGTAGTCTAAAGTAATCAGATACGATATCACACACTAGATAATAGATATCATGGTAGACAAAGATCGTTACAGATGTGGCTCTGGCAGGTCCAGTCCTGTTCCAACACGCAGAAACTCAACGTTTCTATTGTACGATGGCCAAGAACGGGTGTCCTTGACCAGTTTCCGAGTGTTTTGTGTGCCTCTTTCTACTTTCTCCGGCGCGGGCGTGGCGAGGCAAACGTGCAGAACTACGACTACTGATTACATCTGCAGTAGGATCTTCCCAAACTCACGTCGACTGTAAGAGCTCATGAAATGATGTGAATTATTTGATTTTTAATTTCTTGTTAGTTTGGATAGTTCATTTTTACCTCATACTCTTGGGTCCAGTTTGGCTGATAAACTTTCACATCTTCCTATTGTTTGATTTTTTTACAGACACGCCTATTAAACTAAAATTTTAATAATATGTACTGTATTATAATATTTTTAGAAATAAAAAGTTATGCAAGTGTAAACTTGTGACCATTGGTGGAGTTGCAGAATGTGGTAGGGTATATTGTAACCTATTCCAGTTAGAAATGGTCCATATTAGATGTTTCATGATATTAGTTACTTTCATATTGGTTACAGAAAAATATTAGTTGAAAATATCTAATATTAATACTACTAATATTTTTCTCCGTTCCACACTGATTTAACAGTAAAATGTTTCTAGTCGTGATGTACTTGTAATGTTAGTGATTTCAGTCATTCAGTGAGTTAGGTCGAGAGCAAATGTTTGTTTATTTGTAGTCGTACAGCCGTGTCACCAATCGTCTGGATATTAACTAATATTTATGTAAAAATTGATTTCTGTTTGCATTAACACTGATATAAATACTGTAATCAGTAATAAAAAGGGATAATATTTCTTGTGCCAAGATTTCCCTAGAAGACCAGCACCAGCGAATCTTATCAGGAGGAATACAAAAATATTAATATTAGCCTGGATCACATATTAGTTACTCTGAGTATTAGCTACTCTGTGTATTAGTTACTTTTCTGCATCTAATACGAAAAAGCTAATACTAATACATTCAGCTGTCCCTAATCCAATTTATATAGAGGATCATTTCACTGTGATGGTTACAAATGGTTTAACAATGGTTGTGGTTATCTGAGACTTCAAGCAACTTAGAGGTACTTTAGTTTTTAATTACTCAAACTTTACTTTTTCGTCTTTACGAAATGTGGATTGTTTAGGACTCCGGGCTCTTCAAACTCAGAATGACCAACCACTAACTGTCCATATCACGATAACTAACTTTGAAATTATGACCTGAGGCAGTGATAGTGGCAAGACTATCTCAAAGCTCCAACATTTCCAGTTTTATTCAAAGTATAAAACCACCAATAATTTTCTATCTGGTACTCTGATTCATTTTGTTTCGAGAATCTTAGGTTCTAAATTATTTGAAACTTCAACAACCACGAACTCTAGTGTAGTTGTGCACATTATATCTCGAGAACCTGGGGTTCTACGTTGTCTGTAACTTCAACACCCACGAACTCTAGTGTAGTTGTGCACATTTTATCTCGAGAACCTAGGGTTCTACGTTGTCTATAACTACAACACCCACGAACTCTAGTGTAGTTGTGCACATTTTGTCTCGTGAACCTAGGGTTCTACGTTGTCTATAACTACAACACCCACGAACTCTAGTGTAGTAATGCACATTTTGTCTCGGGAACCTAGGGTTCTACGTTGTCTATAACTACAACACCCACGAACTCTAGTGTAGTAATGCACATTTTGCCTCGAGAACCTAGGTTTCTACGTTGTCTGTAACTTCAACACCCACGAACTCTAGTGTAGTTGTGCACATTTTGTCTCGTGAACCTAGGGTTCTACGTTGTCTATAACTTCAACACCCACGAACTCTAGTGTAGTTGTGCACATTTTGTCTCGAGAACCTAGGGTTCTACGTTGTCTATAACTACAACACCCACGAACTCTAGTGTAGTTGTGCACATTTTGTCTTGAGAACCTAGGGTTCTACGTTGTCTGCAACTTCAACATCCACGAACTCTAGTGTAGTAATGCACATTTTGCCTCGAGAACCTGGGGTTCTACGTTGTCTGTAACTACAACACCCACGAACTCTAGTGTAGTTGTGCACATTTTATCTCGAGAACCTGGGGTTTTACGTTGTCTGTAACTACAACACCCACGAACTCTAGTGTAGTTGTGCACATTTTGTCTCGAGAACCTAGGTTTCTACGTTGCCTGTAACTTCAACACCCACGGACTGTAGTGTAGTTGTGCACATTTTGTCTTGAGAACCTAGGGTTCTACGTTGTCTGTAACTTCAACGCCCTCGAACTCTAGTGTAGTTGTGCACATTTTGTCTCGAGAACGTAGGGTTCTACGTTGTCTGTAACTTCAACACCCACGAACTCTAGTGTAGTTGTGCACATTTTGTCTTGAGAACCTAGGGTTCTACGTTGTCTGTAACTTCAACGCCCTCGAACTCTAGTGTAGTTGTGCACATTTTGTCTCGAGAACGTAGGGTTCTACGTTGTCTGTAACTTCAACGCCCTCGAACTCTAGTGTAGTTGTGCACATTTTGTCTCGAGAACGTAGGGTTCTACGTTGTCTATAACTACAACACCCACGAACTCTAGAGTAGTTGTGCACATTTTATCTCGAGTACCTAGGGTTCTACGCTGTCTATAACTACAACACCCACGAACTCTAGTGTAGTTGTGCACATATTTTCTCGAGAACCTAGGGTTCTACGTTGTCTGTAACTTCAACACCCACGAACTCTAGTGTAGTCTCGAGAAGAGCGTATCCTAACTCACCAATGGTTTGAGGGTCGTTTCTAATATCCTAACTCACCAACTCCCGTCTTTTGGTCAGGTAGACGGCCCCCGCAGGTGGCAATTGGACCAAGCGAATCTTGGTGGAAATATGGAGCGAATCTTGGGAAAAAAGCCCCCAGCCTGATCAAGAAAAAATCTGATCAAGAATTAAACTCACATCTAAAAAATATTATGGCATTATTACATCTAATGCGATTTTTAGAATTATATGGTATACTATTACACACATTCATATGGACTTTATGAATAGGCCTACATTTCGATTACAAATTGTTGTAGTAGACAAAACCCCGATGCCATTGTTGCTTATTTTGTCAGTCAAGCAACAATGAGAACTGCCGAAGTAGGCGGGGGTGGCGGCGGCGTGGAAACCAGAGGGCTCGTCTTTCAGCCGGAAACCGCGACAACTCAAGGTCACGAAATCATGATGAAGCAAATTCTTCTGCGGTGACTTCAGCCAGATGTTCATTGTAGTTGTGATGATTGAGGCTAAACAGAAGTCGACTTTTATGGTACTGGCACGCTATAAATAAATCCCCTCATCATCCAGATCGACGTTAATTTGGGATTTACTATTTCCGTCCCTTATTCACTGTTTGGGTTGTTTAAAACTTAAAAGGCACATTCCCGTTCGTGTTTCATTGTGTGCCGCAGACTAATTTCTTATAAGAGACCAGTTCTCATATGGTACTGTACATTTTGTTTACAGTACAAGTAAACGTTACACAACACAAATTTATTACAACATAAGCACAAAATGCACAAATATATTACAATACAAGTACAAAATGCACAAATATTATGGTGATTGATTTCGGTGAACCACGCTTACCTTCCTCAGACCAGGGGGATTCACAAAATAAAATGTTTTTTTTAATGTGTATACCAAATTTGAACTCTATGGATAAAATAGTTTTAAAAATAAAAAATAATTAGTAAAAAATACAAAATGGGGGATGTACGGGTACCGGAGGTGATTTGGAATTTTAAATATGATATTATGTCTTGTTTTTGACCCACGATCAACACCTAAAAAGATCCCCAGAGAGTTCAGGGACACCCTGTATATAAAAAGATAGACCAATCCTAAATTCTATTTTGTATTTTCAAAACCACAAACACGATTAATTTAAAATTAATTTCATTTTTAAATTATACATAATTAAAATTGTTAAAAGTATAGGGCAGTAGATTAAGCCATATAAGTTAAAATGTTAAAACCATATGTTTATTTATTTTTGAAAATTAATTATATTTACTCTGTGTGTTAAAATTTGGAATTTCTGAAGACGATAGTCTTGCCGACGAAAGACCATCCACAATAAAGTTTCTAAATATTAATTTCAAAAGTATACACAGTACATCAATAAGATTAAGTATTTTTTAGTTATTATTTCTGCAGTATTAAATTTGTCACACTCCCCCAAAAAAGTGTTTGCATTTTTTTCGCCTGTTTTTTTAGAGTTATGATGAGTTTTCCAACGTAACCTAACCTTAATTCGACGATGTGTGTTGGTATGTACGAGATCGGCCTAGTTCCCGCCAACAGCTGACGGCTGACTCACAGCTGATCGATCCTCTTCCCTTCCAGGAACGTTTTGCATCTCGTGACGTCACGGTTCCATTCATATAAGCCCTGTGGCGGAACGGCGACCACGAAGCTGCGGAAAGTTCCCGCGAACGGCCTTGCAGTTCCGTACGGACGAAATACTCGTGAACACCGCGTCGTACTTTTCCTCTCGTCAGATCGTTCCGTTTCCGTAATGTTTGTTGTTTACCGGATTTACTGCAGGCAACATGTATCAACATAATCAAATGCATGCTTGTCATGCATGGAATGTTAATGCATAACGGGCTACTCACTCGATGGGCATACTTTCAACAAATTCATTGTTCGCAATTGGTTCAAGACGTTTAAATTTTGCTATTCAAAGAAAATGTAACGAATTTTGCACAGGAAATGTACACATTTCTATACACATCACTGATAGCCCCAATACTTCGGCTTGTGGAGGGCAGTTCCAAAGTTCGAACTCCTAGCAGTCGGTACTTCACTCGTTAAACAAAATTAACTTACAAGCCTTTAGGCCCATCTAAACGGGTTAGTTAATTTTATTAATTAAAAATAGAGAAAAAACCTAATTGTTTAGCCAATTGTAAAGTAAGTTTCCATATTTCTGTATTTGTTTATTATATATTTATACAATAGCAACTATCACCTGTATCCGTTGACGTTTAAGTCCTATACAGCAACCTCCATTGTTCTCTTATTCCAGATTCCCTCTTCCTCCACTTGTCTTTCCTCGATTCCTTTCTCTCCACATCCTTCCTCACTTTGTCCTCCCACTTTTCTCTCAGTCTTATTCCTCATCTATCATGACATCAACAGAGTGACACAGTTTCACTTTAATGATTATAAACTTACTCTTTGACTTCTAAATAGAACTACTGTGCCATAGTTGTAACACTAATGTTTGTATTTTCTCAACTTTTCTACCATCCAATTAAGGAAAGGATTATTTATCCCCGTTCACACACTTTCATCAACTTTTAGCACATTGTATTGTGAGATGGTAAACGTACTTAGCTCCCCTCCGGCCAGCATACTCCCCCTCCCCGCGGCGCGCTGACTGATCCGAAACGCTAGATGAATCAGCAAATTTTGTGACCCTGATCCTGCTGCTAGAGTCCCGAGGAACTCCTGATGTGTTTGGATACAAAAATTATGTGTAAAGTTATATTTTATCTGAACTAATGAGTGTACATGACTGTACACTAGTCATTCATGTTATTGATGTACTTTTTTCAGGGCCACTACGAAACCAGTTCGCTTATCAAAACATTGGGCAATCTTTGGTGAATAGATTCGCCCTCCCTTTAGTTATCCTCCTTTTAAGTATTTGACTATTTTCCTTAGTAGATTTTAATAAGTTCAATATGTTATGTAATTTCGCTTTGGATGTTTTTTTTTTTTTTTTTTTTTTATTATTATTTCAAATTGCTAGTGATTTAATTTTTTTTATTTTCATAAATTTCTTTTTGTTTTTATTTTAACATTGGAACTTTCATATCAGTGAATATGATTAAAAGGCCTCTTTAGTGTTTTTATTTGCTTTATAATATTTTTATTATTCGTTTGTTATGTTTTATTAAAACCCCACTAACCAAAAGATTGTGAATGGTTATTATATGGATGAATTAACCGTCCTTATTCAGGACAATTACTCTAATTTTATATGTGAACGGTCAAAATCTGTTTTTATACACAAACCATAACTATAAGGACAGTAACGAACCTCGAGGAAATCTGTTAATTTCTTTTTTCAAAATAATAACAGATAACAACTTTACTGGAAGAAAACATTACAATAACATACCGATAGGAAGTACATAATAACTACACAGTAAACTCACATACGTGACTTATAGACGTAGTCTATATTTCTTCAAATAGTTCATTGTTGTGAATTATGTCATATAAGTATCATGTTAAAAGGAAGTAGGCAATAGAGGTCATTAGCCCATGTGGTTGAGTTGTTAAGGCCACCAGCTGTGCATAGTGATAAGGTTCAAGGACGACCTTGAGTGGGGCAAGGTCACAGTATCGGCAACACTGGCTTGCTGCCATTCATACATTCGGTCTAAGTCGGTCATTCACAGTTCATAGAAGTCACTGGCCCATGTTGTTGAGTCCTTGTATGACACAAGCTACCAGGTTTGCATAGTGATAAGGTTCAAGGACGACCTCGAGTGGGGCAAGGTCACGGTATCGGCAACACTGGCTTGCTGCCATTCATACATTCAGTCTAAGTCGGTCATTCTCAGTTCATGGAAGTCACTGGCCCATGTTGTTGAGTTCTTGTATGACACAAGCCACCAGGTGTGCATAGTGATAAGGTTCAAGGACGACCTTGAGTGAGGTAAGGTCATGGTATCGGCAGCACTGGATTGCTGCCACTCATACACACGGTCTGTCGGTCATACTCAGTTCATAGAAGCCACTGACCCATGTTGATAAGTTCTTCAACAACAGAGGCCACCAGCTGAGCATAGTGGTAAGGTTCAAGGACGACCTTGAGTGAGGTAAGGTCACGGTATCGGCAACACTGGATCGCTGCCACTCATACACTCGGTCTAAGTCGGTCATACGGTCGGGCCTTAACTGAGCGAAGTGACCTGAGTCAAGTAGCCTGGGTGCCTGAACTGAGCGAAGCACTCCAGGGAGCCCCCAGAGACGTGCCTTAACTGAGCGAACCGGCGGCCCTCTTTGACTATGAACATTCACATAGCGTATTCCACTTTTAAACATAATAGAATCTTACACAAATATACAAAATAAAATTCCCCAAAAAATAAAATATAAAATAAAAAGAATATTGCCCTTTGCAATGGCAACAGTTTTTTAGGTTAGGTTAGGTTAGGTTAGGTGAGGTGGTTGACCTCCTCTGGTATGCGGGTGGGATATGATGCTACATAAACAAGAACATTCCTTGTCCCGACAACTCGCATATACCTGGACTGGACTTCACTCAGTTAAGGCACGTTTTTGGGGGCCCTTCGTGGGCTTTCGCTCAATTAAGGTAATCTTCGCTCAGTTAATGGGCGACCGGTCATACTTAGTTCACAAAGGTCACTGACCCATGTTGTTGAGTCCTTGTATGACACAAGCCACCAGGTGTGCATAGTGATAAGGTTCAAGGACGACCTTGAGTGAGGTAAGGTCATGGTATCTGCAGCACTGGATTGCTGCCACTCATACACATGGTCTAAGTCGGTCATACTCAGTTCTTAGAAGCCACTGACCCATGTTGATAAGTTCTTCAACAACAGAGGCTACCAGCTGAGCATAGTGGTATAGTTCAAGGACGACCTTGAGTGAGGTAAGGTCACGGTATCGGCAACACTGGATCACTGCCACTCATACACTCGATCTAAGTCGGTCATACTCAGTTCACAAATGTCACTGACCCATATTGTTGAGTCCTTGAATGACACAAGCCACCAGCTGTGCATAGTGATAAGGTTCAAGGACGACCTTGAGTGGGGTAAGGTCACGGTATCGGCAACACTGGATCACTGCCACTCAAACACTCGATCTAAGTCGGTCATACTCAGTTCACAAATGTCACTGACCCATATTGTTGAGTCCTTGTATGACACAAGCCACCAGCTGTGCATAGTGATAAGGTTCAAGGACGACCTTGAGTGGGGTAAGGTCACGGTATCGGCAACACTGGCTTGCTGCCATTCATACACTCGGTCTAAGTCGGTCATTCTCAGTTTATAGAAGTCACTGACCCATGTTGATAAGTTCTTCAACTACACAAGCCCACCAGCTGTGCATAGTGATAAGGTTCAATGACGACCTTGAGTGGGGCAAGGTCACAGTATTGCCTACACTGACTTGCTGCCATTCAACACTCGGTCTAAGTCGGTCGTACTCAGTTCACAAAGGTCACTGACCCATGTTGTTGAGTTCATCTAGATTATTATGTTTATGATATTGATATTTAAATGCAGTGAGGATGGTGGTTGGCTGTGTCAAGGGTGAGACGAGGGGGGGAGTACGTAAGTGATTGTGTTCTTCGGCCTGCGGCGAGGACGACAACTGATGGAATTGGCGGTTTGAATACCTTCACTCTGAGGTATGAGTTCTCACACTTGTGTACAGACAGAGCACGTAGTATTCACTCACTCTGGCAATGGTAACAAGTCCTGTCTACAAGCCATCAATCTAAGCGCGGGATGGACGTTAAGTAAAGTGAATATACATTTTTTGTGACAACTTACCTGGTTTCCGGACAGCACAAATTTATTATCAATCGACCATTTGGATACATCCAATCAAACAACAAGTAGAGCAACTTTAAAAACATGTATTTTGGTTCTTTTCAATGTTTGATATTTTTTTTTACTAAGTGTTTAAAGGAGCACGTTCAAGTACGATAAACACTAAAATAACAGAAAACACTTACCAATGAACATTATTTTTGCTAATACCAACAAAAACAAATTAAACATAATTGTATCTTAAAAAATGCGTTTTACCGTTTAACGTCGATCTTAAGGAAAAAACGTCCGATATGGCCAACCATTCCCTGTAAAATTCTTGTAATTTTTTTCTATTGATGGCTGAATACTGTTGAAAATAAATCCAAAAAACAAACCAAACTATTAAATATTGACCAGGTGACAAATCCATTTCACAATTATAAAGGCATAGTAATGGTTAAAATATTATCATTATAATAGTTCTTTCTCTTATGTCTATTTGTATAAGCTTCATGGTTTAAACTATTCCAACGTCTCACGACAGAAAGCCACGAGACCAGTAAACTAATACCACAGAGTATATAAAAAATGAAGAGTGAAGATGGATACAGTGGATGGGGCGCGTAGAGAGAGGGGGGGGGAGAGTGAGAGGTAGAAAAGAGGGGGAGAGAGAGAGAGTGAGAGAAGGAGAGAGAGAGGGAGGGAGGGAGGGAGGGAGGGAGGGAGGGAGGGAGGGAGGGAGGAGGGAGAGAGAGAGAGAGAGAGAGAGAGAGAGAGAGAGAGAGAGAGAGAGAGAGAGAGAGAGAGAGAGAGAGAGAGAGAGAGAGAGAGAGAGAGAGAGAGAGAGAGAGAGAGAGAGAGAGAGAGAGAGAGAGAGAGAGAGAGAGAGAGAGAGAGAGAGAGAGAGAGAGAGAGAGAGAGAGAGAGAGAGAGAGAGAGAGAGAGAGAGAGAGAGAGAGAGAGAGAGAGAGAGAGAGAGAGAGAGAGAGAGAGAGAGAGAGAGAGAGAGAGAGAGAGAGAGAGAGAGAGAGAGAGAGAGAGAGAGAGAGAGAGAGAGAGAGAGAGAGAGAGAGAGAGAGAGAGAGAGAGAGAGAGAGAGAGAATTTGAAATTCTTTATTTTACCTGCCCCAATTTAGACCATATGTACACTCTTCCACTGGAACAGTTGCCAAAATATACAAACCATTAATAAAATTGGTCGTGAACTTACAATACTAGACAATAGTTACACATTTGGTATAACAATAATTACAAATATATAAACAATTACTATAACAATATGACTAACTATAACATTAACAATTAACTATAACAGTATGATTGGTTACTAATCGTATCGTGAAAGAGAGAGAGGGGAGGTGGAGGTAGGAGGACCAAACATTAATCTGTATACATCACTCTATGCTAATACACACATATTTTTATACACAAAAAAATATTGTAATGTGAATCGCATAACAACTGGTCTTCTCTTTAACAGTGTATTATTATTAGTTTAACGGTAAGACATATTCCTCTGTCGCCAGCCTCCAGGTGACGTCACAGTATTGCACCACTGTTCCAGCTGTCGGTGTGACGTCAGAGCTCTCCGGCGTGTCGTGCCCCTGTCCCCCACATGTCGTGTCGTACGCACTGTTCTCGCTAGTAAGGCCGCACTTCGCCGAACGTCTCGGTGCGAAAACCCTTTGAAGTCACTATGGACGGCCCTTGCCAAGCCTTCGTCCTCCGTTCGAGGAACAATGAATGAGCGATGGTGGAGTGGCATGCAGGATATTAGCCCTCATAATGTCCACATTGTACGATGCTGCTAAGGAGAGGAAATGTCCCGTGGCCAGTTAAATGGTTGTTCGGAAGATCGTACGGTATCCGTAAATTGCTTTCAGATTCCTAAAGCGCCTCATAGATTTATTTTAAATGAAGTTTTACACGCCCAGAGAACTCTAAAGGTTGCACTCTTTTACTCCAAGTTTTGCTATGATTTAATTTTAAAAAAAATATATAACCTAACAAAAATTCTTTTTGCCTTATTAAGTCATAACGACTAGAATATAGGGTTGCCAATATACATAGTATATTTTGGCACTAGTGGCGCAGTGCTGTAACCCAGCTACTTGGGCACAAAGTGTTGTGAAGGATGTAGGCGAAAGGTTCTACACTGGGTCCTCTTAATACAGATATGGCGTCCGTTCATTGACACTACTATCTGTGGTATGGCCAATGACGTGGACACTACTAGAGAGGTCAGGGGTGTCCTTGTTGGGTGGTAGTTAGAGTTCGGATACTGTTTAGGGAAGAGTTTTGAGTATAAGGTTTTTCAGTAAGTTGAAAATCAGACCAATACTACGTGGTTCGGATTCTACGTAAAGCTTTAGGTCTCTTAGTTACCTTGGATATTGGGCTATTAATATTTGGCTCTTTCTAAAGAACGGTTGTAACAATGTCTACATTCGTTCATCTACACTCATTCACCCACATATTTTCGAAAAATATTACTTTAAGGTTCAATACAAGAATAAAATGTACAAACATTATTGTGATCGATTTTGGTTACAGTCCTCGTTGGAATTATTTTGTGGGCCCTCTGTTATGAGGTAGGTAAAAGTGATTTGCCAAAATCGATGAATTTTCATTTTTAACAAGTGCTACCAGCAATCATTTTAAATACACAGAATCTCAATTTATAAGTGTAATATTCTACTACGATAAGCTGATAATAAATTTACTATGACAGTAGTAAATTATAATAGTAATATACATTATGATACTGAATTGTTGGCTGTGCTAACCCCCCTTCATAGAATACAAGAATTTAGTTTTGATTCTTAAGATGCAGTTGTGCGTCTGGTCGAAATGATAGTGGAGGATATTGAAGGACGATAAATACACTTTTTTTGTTCATTGACTTGTCGAAGGCCGTTGACTGTGTTGATCATAGCTCTTTGATTCACAGACTAAAATACAGTGGGATACTTGGAGTGCCACTTAAGTGGCTTCAATCGTATATCAGACATCGAACACAATTTGTAAGTATTTCTAGTGGTAGATCGGGAGAGGAGAATCTTTGCTATGGGGTCCCCCAAGGTTCTATGCTCGTCCTCTCCTTTTCCTTATAAATGTCAACGATGTTGGTTCATCCATACAAAAGTGGTGACTCGTCCAGTTCGCTGATAACACGACTCTCTGTTTCAGCGCGAACTCTACCAAAGAGCTCGAAAAGATCATTTTCATCAAGCTCAGCAGTGCCATTCAACATTTCCAAAAGCTCAACCTCAGAACAACCGTTGTTAAATTGTCATTCGTCCAATTTTGATTGTGACAAACCGATTCAGATCAAAGTTCCAAAGTCATGATGGATGGAATTGAGATTGAAGAAGTCTACTCGACAAAATTCCTTGGAATACACCTGGATCGAGGGTTGACTTGGGGGTTTTACGCAGACATTTTGTGTTCAAAACTAACCTCAGGCATCTATGTCTTGAGACAATTATCCGAATACTGCCCGACTCAGGTACCGATGACGGCTTATTACTGACTAATCTACCCACACATCTCCTATCAATTGACCTTGTGGGGAGGTTACACAAACGCACACTTTTCTAGAATTTTCATTCTTCAAAAAAAGGCAGTGCATCGTAAAATTGCAAATGAAAGCCTTGTACAAACCAGCATTAAAAAGCTTGAAACTATTAACATCACCCTGTCTCAACATCTTGAATACGTGATTTTTTTTTTCAAATCGAAATGCAAAGTCATAAAAAAGGTATTGTACACTCTTATGCAACCAGAGGCAGACACAACTATCGAACTGGGAAACATAGAGCGGTAGTTCATGAGCGTTTGCCTTCACAGGCAGGAACCCAAATTAAGAACAGTCTGCCAAATTCGATCGAAAGTGCCCTATGCTCAAGGCATTCAAAACGTGCTTGAAGCAAGTTCTGATTGCAGAAGCATTTTATAGTACAGACGCGTTTATGGCACACAAGTGGGAGACCCTATGAACAGAGATCAAAGCTATAGGCCTATTATATAAAATTAAAATGGATGACTCTGAATGGAAAATTATATATTTGAAAATGACTTCGACGGAATGAATTAATGGACAATTTTAGACCATTTAATTTATTATTATGACTATTGCAATATAATGTACTTTTTTGCGCAATAAAAGAGATCATTATTGTTATTAAGTATAATTTATAATTTATTTGTATTATTTGCACATGTCAAGTAACCTACAATTGTTTTAAAAAATTGCAAAAATAAGAAATAAAGAAAAGGTAGCATACAAAATTATTCACTTAATATATACTTTTTTAGTACAATTTTATTTTAAGCTGGAGTCTAAGATCCCAGGCGGGACGTGTGAGTGAGTGCGAGCAAGTTGACGTAGACGACATGAATTGTTAAATTAAAATCACAGAGAAAATGAAACGGCGGTCATTTTCTTAAGGCCCCTACAGACTATACAACCATCGAACAATCCATCGCACAGTTTTAGAAAAATTCCGACATCTGTATGACGATCGCATAGTGTGGAGGGAATTTTAGAGCTAGTACAGACGTCTGTTCTATGACCGCACGTCGAATGAACATGTCCATTTTGTTCATGCAACGTCTGCACTAATGGCCGTAACGAACGGCTCACTGGCAGTTATAAATAGATTACAACAATTGACATCCTTATAAATCAGTAATATGGGCACTACATGTATCTTAGAGGGTTTTGGGGAAATAAAGGAGGGACTGACAAGGTACTTGCCCTGCCATTCTAATATATTGCAACGAGGCACAGAACCTAAAGAAACAAAGGAGTCAGGGAGTCTAGCTGAATATTTACAGTTTTTATTAGTGAAATCGGATACGTGTGAGTATTAACAAGTTATTTTAAATATAATCATTGAATTTTTATGAGTTTCTTACTTTTGTAACATTTTTTGTACTTTGCAGCCAGTTTACCTTTCAGCTCTGGTGGTTGGGCACGTCCGTATCGCTACGTGTCCTTCCATCCTGAAGGACTTAACCTTTCGTCTTGCCCGGTTCCATCTACGGTGGGAAATTCAGGGGATTCCCCTTGTCGTGACTTAACAGCTGTGGCTGTATTGTTAAATTTAAACCATCATCAGTTGCGTCATCCTTCATGCAACAAAAGGATTCAGCATCTCACAGGATGTCTACATCCTTCATATGTTTGTTTGTTATAAATACTATCTTAATGCATCATTTGTACGAGCCAATTGAATCATATTCAATAGTTAATTATTGTAAACCTTAAGAGTTTACGGGAAGTGTCCTCAGGATACCCTCAGAAATGAGGGATTTTATTTCTCCGAAACAAGTTGGCGTATTTTAAGGTGAATGCGAATGATTACATGAATGTAGGGTGAGTGCGTATGGCCTGTGCAGTCTGTTACTAACTGAGTTCGACTTAACTCAGAAAGGACCATTTATTTATAGCACAATAGTCAGGGCAACTAAGGGATCTACAGCTTTACATGGAATTCAAACCACGTAGTATTGGTCTGATTTTAGCTAACTGACAAGCCTGATGCTCAGTTTTCTCCCCTACACAACATCCGAACACTGCTTACCACCCAACACGGACACAAAAGACTTATCTAGTAGTGTCTGCATTTATGGCAACCATCTGGGAAGAAAGCCTACAAGGCAAGTCTGGGCGCTCATGCTAGGTGGTAAGCAGTGTCCGAAAGTTGTATAGAGAAGAGAAATAATTATGAAACATCTCAGTTAGCTGAAAATCAGACTAACACTACGTGGTTCGGGTTTCAAGTAAATCTGAGGTTCCTTAGTCACCCTGGGTATTGGGCTAATAATAAATGGCTCTCTCTAAGGAATAGTCGACCTTAGTTAGTAACAATGACTACACTTGTTTATATACACTAATCTCACCCATTCGCTCTCATATTCGCCGATATCTCTACATTCGGCGTCTTGATAATGAATCAATAAGAACATTCTTAAATATGTCAAAGTAATTTAAAAAACTTAATAAATATCTAAAGTATGGTTTGTAAATGCTTAATCTTGAAGGACGCCATCTTGGATTTTAACATTCTTAAATGTTCGATCAATAACTGAGTATCATTGGGCGCAACATCAATCAATCAACAAAACAATCAATGAAATAAAAAATTAGTTTATTTTCTTTCCCTATAGGAAATAGCCAGTTAAATCAGAGGACTTTCAACAATGAAAAAGTTCGCGGAAATTGCGTCCTTACACTCAGGAAAGGTGTTAGGGTGCGCAAGTTGTCTGCAAAGGTCACCGCCAAACTTTCCTCAATACGTCTTGGCTGTGCCTTCTTCCAACTCTTCCGCTTCATAAGTAGGTACAATACCGAAGGTTAAGGAAACTAAAAAGTGTCCTCAATAGATCCAAGGGATTCCCCGTCGGTCACCGGTGAGGTTACCGATGGAGCGTGACCACTTACCAACGGTCCATATATCGATATATAGGAAATGTCGATAAATATGTTTCGATATATCAATATATTAGTATCGATATTTTCTTTCGACAATATCGGCTCTATCGATATTTCGGTCCGATATAGCATATCAATAAATATTGGCGTTATTCTCTCTACTCTAAATCATCACGATTCGAAAATACACATTTAAATTGCCTCTTACGTGAACAAAATACGTTCTTTTTACCTGAGGTTAACGCACTAAAATGTAGTTGAAATGTAGACCAGTGGGTGGAACAGGTAAATGAAGTTGTGTGCGAGTTGGCAACGCTGAGTCTAAGATGCCTAACCAGCTGCCCTACAAATCATTATTAGATTATTCTTTTATAATTAAATTAATAATGAATGGTATAATTATTCTTATTTTGATTTTTTTTTCATTCAACCCCACAGACCACAACTTGTTTCGTGTAGATAAATGAATTTAGTTTTTACATTCAGTAGGCTATTCTAAACAAAGACAGCTAAAGAGTATATTTTTGGTCATGACATAATTTTAAACAGATAAATCATTTACAATTCGATATGTCAGTTACCCGATATATCGATAATTTTCTTTCGATATTATCGTTAGATCGATATTTGATTTGCGATATATCGATATGTTGAAAATATTTGCCATCCCTATTTACCGGTAGATGTGGACTGGCCATGCGAATGAAGTGAATTTGCCATCTGCCGTGGTGGAAAGGTTCACTTATGCAGACAATCCCAAAAAGTGGAGTTTCTCATAATGTCCATGAACGCGTTGTTAACATAGTTATTAAATCATTATAAAACCTCGTTATAGTATCTAGGTTAGAAACTTATTTAGGTATGTTATAGTTTGAGTAACAAGATAGTCTGGTGGCTTTCAGCCTGGTCTTCGGCTAGCACGAATCTTTTCTCCAAAAGACCAATATAACATTTTCTAAAAACAAGCAAAAACACAGCTCCAGTGGCGGTCTATCAGCCAAGTGTTACGATTTAAATTTTAACATATATTTTTAGTGCCGATTGCTATTTTGGCGTTTCCAATTTACTGAAATTTGAAAAATTTTAACATACGTTTATCACCAACATTGAAGTCAAAAACTATAATACACTATCGAATCAATATTATACATTACAATACAAACAAAATTAAATAAAAAACTCAATTGTATTGATATAATATGTAGAATATCGAGTTATATGCCTCGAGGTCTGATAATTGTAGAGCACTCCTTTGATGGCATGTCTACGGTTTAAGGACGCCTTCAATTGTCAAATTTTCAATCTAGGTACCGTAGTTGAATTGCGTTTGCTCCGCTGAAGGAGTTGTTCATTTAAACTACAGCACAGTAACAAGGGATGGCATGGCTGGAGCATATCTTTACATGCCGTTTACTGCCTCAAGGGTGATCGCCTTGTGCTTACGTATGTACATTCATTCCAATAGGTCTTTTGAGCGTACTCAAAAGACAATTTTGAAATGAAATATTTTATAGAATATAATATATTATTCCGCATATCTAATATGTTATTCCAATATAAATGTGGAATTATATTTGAATAATGCAATATAAATTAATATTGGATTACATAGAAATGCCGTATTATATTAGGATAAGGCGTTATAATGGAAATGTCGCTTTATATTGGATTATTATATGATATAGATATTTCGCGTTATACTGGTATATTGCATTAAATTTAAATATTCCATTATATACGAGTAAAATGTCGCATTATATTAGAATATTACAATAAAAATTAATGTCGTATTATATTAGGTTAATGCAATGTACTGTATTGACATATCGCAATATTGCATTATGTCGCATTATTTTGGAACATTGCATTATATAGAAACGTTGCACTGTATTTGAATATTGCATTATATAATTTTACAGTATTTACTGAATTGAATTACAGTACTTATTGAATTATTTCGAAATAATTGATTTTGCAATTATCTTGTACTCAAAGCATTTTCAGAATCAAAACGGTCCCTAACATTTCAACGTAAATGGTAGAAGTGGTCTGTCAGAGGCAGCCTTCCGAGTCCACTTTTCTCCCAACAGATGAGCGATGGAACGATACAATGTCGAAAAGTATTAGCGCATGAGCGTTCATTTTTTATTTATTTATTTATTCTCAAGATCGTCAATATATGGGCGAATATGGATTTCGAATGAGTGTGATTAAAACCCCGTTTAAGAAAAAATTTTTTAGCGACTTTAACATAGTATTATTTAAAGATTCGTCCACTTGACTATTGTTAACGTTTTATGACAGAAAAATGTTACATTAGTTTACATACGTTGAATTAACATGAAGTTTAAACTTTGTACAAATAACCATGTAGTAAAAAAAGTATCGATAACGAATTTAAATATGTATACACTTTAATAAGAAGTGTATACATATTTCTATTTTCTACAGGGTGGAAAAATCGATTTCACAACTTTTGTATAACTTGTAAAAGTTAAATCTTGTACATGATCATGGTTACAAAGAACATACTTTTTGACGCCATTAGCGATATTTAATCTTTTCTGGGGGACGGCCCACGAGGAGTCGGACGAAAATCATTGTAATCCTAGTTCGAGTTTGGTAGAGTGTTATGATCTAGAAACTCATAGAAATAGAGTGTTATGATTTAGAAGAATATTTTAGTTATAGATTTGATGTGAAGAAGTGATGTAAATTTTGTATGAATAACCTTGACGTTTGTTATGCATTTTATTATGTTTGTGACAATAAACGATTTGACTTTGACTTTGGTATCGAATGAAATGTCTATTCAAGAGAAATTATCTGTCGCAAACTGGACTTAGAAAGGTTTATTCTTTCCAGAGAAGCGGTCATTTGACTTTCGAAGTAACTAATTTAAACAATATTATTTCACCACTAATTAACGGTTTCAAGTAAATTATTCTGATCAAAATTGGTTCTTTATGGAACACAATTTTTTTAAACCAATTCTCAAATTATCTATACAAAAAAATAACGTCGTAAAAGCGTTTCGATATTTTCCCACCCTATATATAAAAGCCATTTTTGTCTGTGATGTGAATTATTTTAATTCTAAAATTAAAATTTTCATCCACCAGTTAAATTTGTTTTTGGTGTACAGTTTGGTCGTCTATACCATACATGTAAAAGAGTTGTGTTCAATATCACAACTCTGATAAAATCTGCCACTATAATGGTGTACGTATTTTTATAGTTATTTTGCAGATTTGGGGTATCACACAGAGAAAAAGATACATAGGTCGCTTTCTTATGACCACAGCGAACGCCTAAGTATAAATGTGAAGTTTTATTTACTATATTTAACCTTGATGATTTGGGGGGAATAAAGCGAAAAACTGTCAAGTTACTGGCCTTTCCATGGTGAATTGGAGAAATAACTACTCGACACACGTTTAGCGTGCTGTGGATGCGACCTCTGTTTATTTCTTCTCTGTGATAGATTACAACTGATGTACATCTGTATACGTCTGTAGTTATAATTACCAAGTTTAACTTTCAGGATTTGGGGTTTATAAGGGAGGGACTGACAAGGTGCTGGCTCTGTCCTCGTATGACAAACTGGAAACATAACTACTCGACACACATTCAGCCCACTATTGGATACGACTTGAGTTTCCTTCCCCTCCGTGGTTAACATTAATTTCCATTATCGACACTTGGCAGCAAATGTGAACTATTTTATACTCCACCGTACAAGACTAACCGACACCGCCTGAGGTAGTTCACAGTGACTCACAATGACGGACGCTCCACAAAGACTGTTCCTACCTCCAGACCTCGAGGTATGTGGCCACCCAACCTGGGTCGCTATCAGACGAGTATTTCCGCACCAGATCTAATTAAGGAGTGTGATGGGCAGAGCGCCGAACCTCTCTTTATGGTAATCAGGTAGGTGTTGTGGCTTACTGAAGCCGCGCTTTCATCTGCCTCTGTCGCCGTGTTTTATTGCAACTCTCGCGGCCGTGGGACCGGGATCGCCAGGTAGACGAGCTGCGGTAGGTCCACTACGATAATGACTCACCAAAAGTGCCACCTCTACTACTTATAGATAATTTGATTAGTGTTTCTGTTCTCCATAAGACCAGTGTTAAACGATAAAGCCAATATTTTAGAATTTTTCATATAAAATCAAATTAAAATTGTTATAGGTATTTTAAAAGAGCGTTGCTGGCCTATCGTCAATGAAGACAAATTTCTATGAGGAGAACAGATCTTATGACGAAAAGTCAGCCTGCTTTCTTGAGGTTTAACAAGTCGCTGAGAGTGTGCTCTGCTTTAAATAAAGACAGTGCAAGAGAAACAGAGATTGTGAGTAAAGGCAGTGCGAGAGAGACAGATAGTCTGCAAATAGTGCGACAAATTCAAATAGTCTCTCTCTCTCTCTCTCTCTCTCTCTCTCTCTCTCTCTCTCTCTCTCTCTCTCTCTCTCTCTCTCTCTCTCTCTCTCTCTCTCTCTCTCTCTCTCTCTCTCTCTCTCTCTCTCTCTCTCTCTCTCTCTCTCTCTCTCTCTCTCTCTCTCTCTCTCTCTCTCTCTCTCTCTCTCTCTCTCTCTCTCTCTCTCTCTCTCTCTCTCTCTCTCTCTCTCTCTCTCTCTCTCTCTCTCTCTCTCTCTCTCTCTCTCTCTCTCTCTCTCTCTCTCTCTCTCTCTCTCTCTCTCTCTCTCTCTCTCTCTCTCTCTCTCTCTCTCTCTCTCTCTCTCTCTCTCTCTCTCTCTCTCTCTCTCTCTCTCTCTCTCTCTCTCTCTCTCTCTCTCTCTCTCTCTCTCTCTCTCTCTCTCTCTCTCTCTCTCTCTCTCCCTCCCTCCCTCCCTCCCTCCCTCCCTCCCTCCCTCCCTCCCTCCCTCCCTCCCTCCCTCCCTCCCTCCCTCCCTCTCTCTCTCTCTCTCTCTCTCTCTCTCACACACACACACACACACACACACACACACACACACACACACACACACACACACACACACACACACACACACTCACACACGCACACACACACACACACCAGTCTCAGGAAACTCAGTCTCAGGACCAGTTTAAGGAAAAGACGATCCATATGACCTACCGGCCACTTATCGTACTAATGTTTTCAATATTTGACGCCAGGCTGAATTTTTAACATAGTGTCTGCACTTCTTTTAGATATTTTTATTCTTTGCTATCATATTTTAATTGTTTAGTTCAATGTTTCTGATACAAGTAATTAAAAAATTAATTGTTCTGCTAAAAAAAAATCAATAAAGCAGATGTGAAAACCCAAAGAGCAATCAATACAAAGCAATTATTCTATAATTGGTAAGCACGTAAATATTTAAAGACTTACGCTTTCACTTGGAGGTAGGCTTCAGTTGTACAGTTTTGTTGGGGCTTGATTTAAGGAAGTTTAACATTTGTCTACTGGAGAATAGATGTTTCAGATCTGCATTATCACATAGTAGTATCGATAATGTACAAACACAGCATCAATATCACATTGTTTAAGATCTGCACCATGACAATTAGTAATATACCAAACTGGAGGATATCCCTGCACGCTTTGCGTGCCAACTCCGACGCTGCGCTCGATACACATGTGACTTTTAACTACAAATAATAGTATACTAACTGTATAACGTAAAATTACAATACTAAAGTTATTTACAGCATCTCACTCACACTACTTGCATTGCACCTTAGTATACATACCCAATGGTATTATTACTTAATCTATTTCAAACGTGTTCATTTCATTTGTTTTTTTTTTAACAGCTGATGATTAAACTCATATAGTATAATATTTAAAATGCATCAATCACAGAGCAGCTTTGTTCTGTGTAGTCAATAGTACAATGTCAAACATTCAAAATAAACATGTTTATTTATTTACAAGACAGCTATTACTAATTTACTAAAGTCAACCCAATGTTGTCCTTATTCAAAAATCTTTTATGGGCGGTTTCTACTCCTTAGAAGTACTTTATCAAGATGAAAATAGTTTAGTTGTCCTATTTAAGACCTAAAGAAAACATTGTACAACATGGGAAGTTGGAGAATAAGTGATGAGTGAGTCAGTCAGTGAGCCAGGGCTTTGCCTTATATATAAACATAGATGTACAAACTGTATCAAAATCACGTCGTTTAAGATATGAATCATTACAGTCGGCAATAATATCCCTAATGTTCAAAAACCAACAAAGTGTTCGTTGAGATGATGGGTGTTCCCGCCGTCTTCTTCACTCCCAGGTCAAGTAGGTGTCTAGAACCTGGTCTACCATCGTGGAATGTCGGAGCCCATTAAGCGCCTGTGGTCCGTTCCGATCGTGCCCGCCTTATCTTCTTTAAACGTCCTTGTATCAGCTGTTTTTTGTTGAAAGGCTGTGATTCGAGTTTCACAACTGTTTGTGAATTTGTGTCTTCATTTACTGAAAACACAAACGCTTGTCTCCAGACTATGTTTCGAAGTTGAAATGTATCATTATTTAGTTTTTATGCAGATATTAATTGTTATTATTTCTCAACAAAGTCAGTCTGTAACAAGCTTCATTTATCGCTTTTAACAATTTTTTTACAAAAGCATATGCTAACAAAATACAATAAACATTATTAAATGAACATTAATTCAAGATTATTCATAGGGGCAAGTCTCAAGCTCAGTGCGTAAGGACATTTCCCCTACATATAAAAATGACTTAATAATACATAATAGTAGATCCAAATATATTTAATTATTATTTGCTTTTTATAACATGCAAGTTGAATTATGTCGTATTTAAGTAGATTAGATATTGTCTTTCTCTGATAAATTCCTTTTATCAGACGCCGACACAACGTTGTACCTATTTTAAGGCGAATATGAATGATTAGGCCTATATGAGTGTAGGTTGAGTGTGAATGACCAGTGTAGTCAGGTTACTAATTGAGTTTGACTTATTCTCATAAAGTGCCATTTATTATGCCCAATAGCCGGCGCAACTAAGGGACCTACAGATTTACGAGGAATCTAAAGTACGTGGTTTTGGTCTACTTTTCAGCTAACTGGCAAGCCTGATACTCTCCTTACACAACATCCGGACCCTGTGTACTACCCAACATGGACACCCCAAACTGCTCTAGTAGTGTCCATTTCGATGGCAACCATTGAGCAAACGCAATTGTATTTTAGTTGTTCTCTATTGAATGTAAAAACAAAAGAGACAATGATAAATAAGTTATTGACCTATTCAATTTTGTATTTAATTGTCTTTCCTGTATTCAGGAAGGTCTCTCCTCCAGGATACGATGTGTGAGGAGGTTGAATCAACCACAGGTTGCGGTTTCCGTTGAAGTCATTCTTGTCGCGACTGTAAAGGCTTGGCCATTGACGGTCGAGTTATTTACAAGTTGTTAATCACAGTTCGGCGTTTGACTGACACATCAAGTCCGTTAGGCAGATCCCGCCCCGAACTACAAAACTTAACAGATCTTATATGTTTTCAGTTTAAAACGTTATATTATTTTATAAAATAACAGCTGTCAGATTTTCTATTAATGGTTTCATCTAATTATTAAATTTTAAATTCTGTATCAGTTTTAGGGTTCTTGATTTTGTGTATACTAACTCAGGATACATATTACAAATCGCTAATGAAATAAACCACAGAGATTTTAAAAAAACATATTTGAAGTAAATACTCCATCAAAGTAAGTTGAGCAAGACTTTATTGTAACTATTAAAATCAAGCATAGATAATGCATTGAAAATGCAAGCCTATAAGTTCTTTTAATACACATAAAAACTGTTTAACCTAATGTTTAATATTATAAACTACTAGTTTCAAAATGTTACGTCTGTTATACATTTGTTTACCTTGTTTCAAAAGTGGCCGTTCATTATACAAACCTTAATTAAAAACTTAGTAATAAAAATGTATATTAAAAAAAAACTTAGTTGTACAATTGTATAATAAACTTGACTTTTGTTAACTAGTTTAAAAACTCTTTGTTTGTTATAGACTTGTATACCTTATTTACAAATTTGAGTCTTGTACAGTGGTTTACCTTATTTAAAAACTACAGTTTGTTATGCAGTTGTATACTTGCTAAAAAACTTGCCGTTGGTACCAATGCATACTTGTTTTAAAACTTGACGTTTGTTGTACAGTTGTATTTTTGTTTAAAAACTTGACGTTTAATGTACGATTCTTTTTTTCAAATTTTATGTTTGTGGAAGCAGTTGTATTTTTATTTAAGAACTTGACGTTTGTTGTACAGTTAGTTGTATCTTCGTGTACAAACTTGACGTTTGTTGTACAGTTAGTTGTATTTTCGTGTACAAACTTGACGTTTGTTGTTCAGTTGTATATTTGTAAAAAAAACCTACGTTTGCTATACAATTGTTGGCTGTGTAAAATACGTTACGTTTGTAATAGAATCGTAGCGTATCATTTATTCTAAGTGTTTGTTTGAAGATGATTTATTTAGCCATTTGGAATTTTTGCATCCGTTCAAAACGTTTTGCATCTTGTGATCAGTTAAAAAGAAACCCTTAAATAAAAAGATTTAATTGAACACGCGTGATGGAGACAGTCGTGCAACTTTGTACCCAAAGTGCATTTCGGAGTACGTAGCAAAAACTCCGACTAATTGACCATCGACTCGTTTGGAAAAACTTTAATTATGCTGGAATTACTATTGCACGGTAAATAAGGAAGACGATGGAGACCAATATTTATTGAAAACTGTTAATTGACGTAGTTGAAGACACCTGTTAAAATAAAAAAAAATATATATATATATATAAGCTGTTTAAGCTGAGCTGTGTCTTTGACCCTTGATTTTCCTTAATGAATAAAAATAAAATGTATCAACGTGAGATAGTATTCTTGACTTGTAAATCTAAAGAAATAAATGAATATAAGGTAGACAGTAATTTTTTTAAATATCATGGCTAATTTAATAATAATATAGGGGCCTTGTTGAATTTTTTTCTGAAATTCTTTTACAGCTAAGAAACAAGAATATACTATTTTTTCAGCGGAAAAGCCGGAAAAAATACGAAAATGAGGAAAAACGGGAGAATGTTTTTAGTAATTATAGCTATGTGGATACTCAAATTTCCTCTGGCCACGAATATGGCAAGAGTTTTACAATCGAACTGTTAGCGCCGGAAATGTACCGGTTACAGTAAGGTTATGTTTGTTAGCATAGATTATGTTTGGGTTTGTAGGTTAACCTAATACAACATGACCAAACATAACCAAACACAATTTAATCAAACCTAACAACTTAAGCAAACCTAACCCAGCAATACCCTAACATTATCCTCACAGAACAAAAACCTTACTGAAATCGGCGAATTTACGGCATTAACGTGCTTAATAATGTTTCGATTGCTGTATCCATGATTAGAGGGAAATTCCGCACAATATGAGTACCCACATCGCTATATTTACGAAACAAATGTGTTTCTGTTTTCCCAATTTTCATAATTTTTACGGCTTTTCCGCTTTAAAAAATATCATATTTTTGTTATTTACTTATGTGTCTACCATGAAATAAAATTTCAGCCAAAACACCTTCAAAGCACCTGTTTAAATGAATGTTTTACTTGCCCTTAAACATATTCTGAAAACATTTACTAACTCCTATTTCGTAAGCTTAAGTGGCTGGAGTCATTATTAACAACTAGTTCTTCCGGTGTCAACCGCGTCAAAGGACTATTTACAATATATACAGTTCCAGACGTTGTACAATATGTACTATACATACAATATGGTCAGTCTCAGCATAACCACTGAGAATGCCACATCGTAGCATGGGCGAAACGTCTGGAACTGTATATATTGTAAATAGTCCTTTGACGCGGTTGACACCGGAAGAACTAGTTGTTAATAATTTACTAACTGTTTAAATAAATGTTGCAAAAACTTATTAAAGATAATTTTTATACGTAAAAGATTATTTACTGTCTATAGCCTTCTGTGTATATTTTTTACTTATACATAGAATACCACGATGTATATATATATATATATATATATATATATATATATATATATATATATATATATATATATATATAAAGCATTATTTAGGCAGTTATTATATTTTATGTTACTATGGTATAAACTACTAAAGTGATTTCTAAGCATGTGATAATGTTCCTTAAAACTAAAAACTACTAAATTACGAAAATCACTAGTGTCCCTGTGTTTAATATTTTATATTGATTTTTATACTTTATTCTAATGATCATCAAAATATTCGACTCTTCATCACTATTGTTAATAGGCTTACAGTCTTAGGCTGTAAAGTAGTTTAGGAAAAAAACAACCATTTTTTAGGGACGAACCCTTAAAAATATAATTTCTTTTGTGTATTTAAAAAAAATATATCTGTAATGATTATGAGTTAATTGCTAATCCATATGACTCAACACTGAAATGAATTACAGTTCGAAAAAAGAAATGTCATAAATATTATCATAAGTTCCTATAGACATAAAATTTTCCAAAATCAAATGAACCAACGTATATATTACGTACCAAGTTAAATTTTAAATTAAACAGATTTCATAAATATTATACAATCAAATAATGACACAAGAATAAATAATAAACCAATTTAATGATTTCCTTTAATATTAGTAAATTATTTTAATTTATTTAAACAGGTTCTTTTCTCTGAAAAGAAAGAAAAATGTTGGCTTTATAACGTATTTTAAAATACACTTTTAACGAATTATTTGAGAGGGGTCATTAGTGATTGGAAACAACAAGTTCTAACTTAGAATTCCAGAAAACATTTTACAAAAACAATCTTCCCATGGTTTAGCCTAACCGCCATTAAAAAGTCGTTACTTACATTTATTACTGTATAAATGTCTTTATCTAATTTTATTACGGCTAAATTTAATACAAACTTATGGTTAATGTGTTTGTAGAATCAGTGAGATTGACGTTAAATTTATTTTTGTTCTCAATTTAGATTATGAATTAGTTGCGTAATGCTTTTTAAACAATTATTTGTTGTGACTGTCGCATATCATTAATATATTCATAATTTACTAATTTCAGCTCAACTGTGTTTTACAATTATTTTGATATTGACGGAATATTTTTGATAGGGCAGCTCAAGATCATTTCCCATCATTCCTTGAAGAAACTTTACGCGAGGTTTCGAGTTCGTAAAAAATAAATAATAATTTATTATTTATTTTTTATAAAAAATAAATTATTTCTTATTTACATAACTGCAGTTCACAGACGGAACGATTGAATGCCAATAAGAGATAATCATTTCATCATATTTATCTAACAAGAATATACGTGAATATAAATACGTGAAATTAATTGCATCGTTCATCTTACAAAGTGTCGGGCGTTGAAACTTGTTACTGCCGCCCAAGTTGGCAGGCCGCCCATGCTGGCACGCTCCTGGCAGCTGCCAAATGATCATTAAATAATATGTAGGCATATATTTCTCTGTTCACATGTACTGAATACTTTTACTAATGGTTCCTTGTAAACGATTAAATGTTTAGTTACCTGACAAATCCTTGAAGTAAGTTGATGTTTAAATTACTTTAACTGGAAATCTTACGAATTCTTTTGACAACTAATAATGGCGATGAAATTATATTTGTTTAACTTCTCGTGGTTATCACTTTAGTACACTGTAAGATATATTTAGTAAATACAGGTACAATCTGCTATAAATGATTCGTACTGTCCAAATCATGTGTATTGGTATATCGATAGGCATTTATAGTCCTACATCTATTTATAATAAGTCGGAATTTTGGTATATCCGTTTAGTAAAAGAGCTCGGGTCTTCGTACCACGAGTCCACTTTTGTAATTAGCTTTTGGCTTTTAAAAAACTTGAGGGTCTTAAGCTTTAAAAATGAGTCTTACTACATTTAAGTGTATTTTTGAACATTCAATTTTTTAAATATTTGATTATTTTGGACTTTGGCATTTTACATCCACAGATAAGAAAGAAAAAAAGGTCTCGCTCAATAGTGCACTGAACGTGTGTTGAGTTATTGTGTCCAGTAGTTATTGTGTCCAGTAGTTATTGTGTCCAGTAGTTATTTATCCAGACTTATTAATGAATAATAACCTGATGGCCTTCTCAATTACACTTTGAAAGAAAGATGAAATATAGTAATAATGCTCTTTATAATGCCCTTTTAAAACCATTTTTTAACAAATATACACTTATATATGCTATATTACACACAGGTATACCAACGTCATGTTTTATACATTTATTTATTTGTATTATTTGTTTACGGTACATGTATATGTAATATGTTTAAGATAAGATGTTTTTAAGTACCAAATCATGTCTTAGGTTTTTGACGCATACATATAAACGAATATTGTTTAAGCGATCGTGTTAATAATTGTAAGAGAGGGCCTAGTGGCCCTAAATTCGGCCTTTTGTAAATATTTTAAATGTTTGCAAATAGACATTTATTAATATTATTATTATTATAGTTTTTGGTTTGTACAAGTATTTTACTCTAGGTCGAAAATAGTTATACAAGTACAGGCCTGAGAAAAAATTCCAGACATGATACCCACAAAGGCATGTTATATTAAAGGATTTAACAAAAGAAGAAAAATGCCTGTGACAAAATGCCTTTTTGGCGAAAAGTAAAATTTCAGCCTTCATTTATTTATGAAAATGTCATTACTTCGTTTGTGAGACACCATGTTTTGCACGTTTTACCACCATATACTTTTCTATTCACCGGGAAATCATACTCACTTTATCTCAACATTCACCGGCCAATACGTCATTGGGGGATAGGCAGTTGCGTCATCTGCAGTCAAAACATTGAGATAACTTTAGATCGAACGGGATCTATTTTTATCGCGACACCTACGTTTGTACCAGGAAGGAGGTAGGCGTCGTCGCCAGACCTGACGGATGGCGAATCGGAGGCCAACTCGCATTTCTGAGGGATGACGGTGGAGGCCGGCGCCGTTGTGTTGGGAAAGGTGCTCCTGAAAAGGAGTGACTTAGATGCTGCCCGTCTGGACCCGGGAGGCATTGGAATCCGTATGAATTCTCACTCTGTACATGAAGGACGATTCTTAGCGAGGAATTCCCGTCGGGGGGAGGGAGGATTTTAATTTACCTATAAAATGTGTACATGTTGGGTGTTGGTCGAGGTTCAGATGTTATGTAGAGAAGAGAACTGAGTGTCAGGCTTGTCAGTTAGCTCAGAATCAGATCAATACTACGTGAATCGGATTCCACGTAAAGCTGTAGGTCCCTTAGTTACCCTGGCTATTGGGTTATTAATAAATATCTCTTTCTGAGGAACAGTACACCTTAGTTAGTAACAATGACTACACTCGTTATTCTACACTCATTACACTCATTCGGCCCTCATATTCGCCTATATGTACGATCGGCGACTTACTAATGAATACAGAATATATATTTAATCCAAGATTATGTACTATTCAGATGTCGTATAGGTGTTGCCAGTCAGTGGGTTGACTTGTTATACATCCTCCACGTGACATAACATCTAGGAACGTTCAGTGCCATATTAGTGTGTAATGAAACATTGATAAATTACAATTAATACAATTGTAGATACACTCATCCCTAACACATAGTAAACGTAGTAACATTTCTTTGTTGTACCATGCTACATGCTATTTTATATCTTTACAGTTGCAAAACCTACTGGAACCATTCCAGAAGTTTTATCGGTAAGGACGTTCCCCGATTATGTATTTATAAATAAATGTTGCAGTTATTATGACTAGACTACTAGCAAACGAGACAGATCATAATCTTTGAACAAAAAAACTGTCAAAATCTTCAGTTCAAAAACATTTTCTTCGACATTCACGTTAAGTTCAGCCAATGTTTTTGCAACTTTTCACGTATTTTTTGTCTCTATTCACATTTTTATCCCTGCAGCAGCTATAATGTGCACAGTGCAGGTTTTGGAAAAAACAAACGAGGGGGAAATGTGTTTTTAGACTAACAAAATGTGATAAGCATGAATTAGTAAATGTTTTTTTTTTTAGAAGTATCCTAAAGACAAACTAATTTTTAAATAGGTTATCAACCAGATTATATATAGTCACGTTCAATCGTCTGCATGACGTTCATTCACAACTCTCAAGTTGGATACATTATCTGATACAAACTTACAGATTCCAGTTGCATCCTAGAAGTACCAAAGACCAGAATTTCTCACGCAGTAAAGCAATTAGCACTCTGAATATCTTCGACTCAACTTTGGAAGTTCACAGATTTTAAGGTGAAGTTCTTAGCTGGTTTGAAGAGGGTTCATTGTGTGTTGCTGAGGAAGAGCTAGCTAGTGGACAACAAATGGAATGATGTAAAGAAACTTCCTTTATGAATCAGTCAGTTTTGTTACCTCATACAGCCAATACCTTCTCGTACGTGAGTGGTTGGCAGGTGGTTAAAGAATAGTCCGTTGTGTGATTTAATAGATAATATTTTGTATTGCCATACTCAGGATGTTGAGTGGTTAATTTGACTGCTTTGAATAAACTATTTTAATTGCATTGATCAGGTCAAGGAAAAACACCTAAATAATTCAAATTAATATTGCTCTATTACATTTTTTTCAAAATATCTATATAAATGCCAAATACCACTGACTGACTTACTCACTCATCACGAAATCTCAAAACCACCGAACGGATTTACACGAATATTTAAAGGAAGTTACTTTAGTATCGAAGCTACCCACTAAGATAGGATTTTTCGAAATTTCATTATTAAAGGGTACAAACAGCCCCTCAGAATTTCCTTTTTTCCATAAGAATGACATTGGATTGATTTTAGTAAATTAATAACGACTGTTTTGTAAGTAAATAAACATGTTTATTTTGTATGTTTGACAGTATCCTATTGATGCACTAAGAGTTTAATCTTCAGCTGTTATAAAAAAAAAAAGAAAAAAAAACAATTTAAATGGACACATTTGAAACCTAAGTAATACTATTGGCTATTACTTAGGTAATATTAACTTAGGTACTTAGGTAAGTAGGCTATAACTTAGGGAAACCTAAGTAATATTACTTGAAAGGCTAAGTAATACCATTGGGCATTTTTACTAATAAATGCGTATAGTGAAAGTGAGATGCTGTAAATGAGTTTAATTTTGTGATTTTACTTTATACAGGTATTTATACTCAAATGTCGCCTGCCGACGCCGAAGGCCGAGGTGTATCGAGCGCAGCGAGAGTCGGAGTTGGCACGCGAAGCGTGCAGGGGTTTCCCCTAGTAATATAGTAAAAGCAATATATACATTTCAGTTATGTTAATTAAAAAATGTGTTTCTTTCTTGATAAAAAAAAAAAAAAAAAAACACGTTAAGAAGTACTTGAATCAAACGGTGAAATAGGTCTACGTCCACATTCTCCGTTTCCGAGAAGAAGAAATTCAGTCCGCCAATTCCAGGCCTTGTTGGTGTCCTCGCAGCTTCCAGCTGAAACATATATTGTACATGGTTGTATGAACAGTTCATAGAATAACTCTGGTAAACTATACGTATATGGATGATAGTTCACTTTCATATATTTAAATAGTCATTCAATCACCACTATGAGGCCTACATATTATCGTATCCACTGGTAGAATTAAAAACTAAAAATCATATCAATACAATCACTTATAGGATAAAAGTAGTTTGGATTCCATGGTCAATACAAATCAGCCCTTGGGTTATTATCAGGCCAACTAGATCCTGTGTTCATCTAGTTGATCAAGACTACACAAGCTAGACATGCATTTCTTACATTATTGCCTTGGAATATACTAAAATATGTAAGGTTGTTATGAGCCATCCTTAATTACAAATAGTAAAACATAATAGGTGTATAATTGTATACAAATAGAAATGTATAATTGTAATATTCTTTTTTGTAATTATTGTAATATAATTTTGAAAAGAGTTAATAATTCACCACACAAAATTTTATGCAAAAGTAAAACACTGATTTTTAACGAATAAAAACCATACTAGTTTTGTGAAATGAAAAAGGACTCACAATTAGTTTTAGTTAATAGACTGACGAGTAGCTAAAACGAGAGAATATGTTCAAAACTAATTAATCTCTTTGAAAATAAACCTACATCAAAATTAGTGTTGGTGACCGAGCAGTCTAAAGCGATAGGACTTTTTGCCAGAGATAACGCAGGATCGAATACTGGCTTTGAATTTTTAGTTTTTATCAATAATATTTACTTTGTACTTTATTGCTTGTCTCCTGAATCTGCCTAATAAGTTCTCCGTACAGATCAATAACATATTGGGAATGGGTAGAGTAAGGTTAAAGAGGAGATCGGCCTTCCTTCATAAAAAAAAAGATTTTACTCTATGCAAGATTAATAGGCTGTTATAGTTAAAATATTAACACAAATTAGTTCAACTACATTATATCCTATAATATTTTATAGAAGGAATGAAATATTGTTTTTATCAGTCCAATATATAAAAAACTAACTGTAAAATTAACGGTGAATGTTTTGTATATATTAATTTACGAACGGTCTCAAGCACTTACCAATATCATAAGTTTTTTATAAAGAGCATTTAATAATAAATTTTAAGTGGGCTGCCTCATTATGTGTTCACGATGGAATGTAGACCAACAATTCCTCCGCTGACAGTCGTCGTTTCGTGCGCCGCAGTTCGACGGCATAAATCTGACAATTGACAGTCCTGGTATTTTTATGTATGTATAAAAACTGCAATGGACTGAGGTTGGAAAGGTTTTTTTTCTGTTAATGGTGGAAAATATATAAAGTTTAGGGGGAAATTATAATAGGTTTAATAAATAGATACGAAATCGGTACGGGCCGTAACAAGGTTACATTTTTGTGCCACTGCTCTTTCGAAATGAGGCATTTCCTTTAAAATACATAAAATATATAGTAAATTTTAAGACAAAACAAAGAGCCTATTAATGTATATTTTTAATTCTTCTAAATAAAAATGTCTACCTATCTAATAAACGAACAATCAATTATCATGGGCTTAACAAGGTTATATGATTATGCCATTATTATTTAAAAATAATAAATTTCTTTAAATATTTTTATTTATTAACAAATTGAATGTTACTATCTGCTGTCACTAATAGAGGCAATAACGTTAAAAATAGTTGTATTTTTTAGTTAATTTGATTTGGATTGCGCATAATTAGCAATTTCGTAAATCTCCAGCTTTTTATCATTTTTAATATTTTAGTTTTGACAATGTGGAATTCCTACCGTCCTTAGATGTTTCTTACTATCTTATTCTACAATCTAATGAAAATTAAATAACTTAGAGTATGTGAGTACCTAAAATTAATAACAATTACAGATTTATTTATAAAAACTCCGAAAATGTTATGTATTCTGTCTGAAAAGGCGTGCTTTATTAAACCTTCAATCACTAAACTAATTAATTCTACAATCTATTTTATATTTAGGGTTCCTTTTTATAGACTTAACATATATATTCTGCACAGGTTAAAGTCTTATACCTTAGTAGAAAATTAAAGTACTTAAAATATGTTTAACACGTTAAACTTTGTACATGGTAAAATAAAATTTAATTAAAATTTATTTAGTTTTAGACATTTACATTACTGCTCATTTTCAATCTTCTTCGGTCCGATCAGATTTTTCTGTGAAAACTTTCATGTTGTAATATAACAGTTATTTTCAATAAGTTCTAAAAAGGTAAATTTAATAGTTGTTTTGAAACTTGATATTGATAAAAATAAATATTAATTAATCAAAAATGTATTCATTATCCTACATGTAAGAAGATTATCCAGACAGTAAATTTTACCAAGAATAGAGTAAATGAATACTACTTGCTCTGTACACGAAGTGTGAGAAACTCATACCTCAGAGTGAAGGTATTCAGACCGCCAATTCCAACAGTTGTCGTCCTCACCATAGGTCGAAGGCTACAATCACCCTTGATACTGCCTACTAGTTCTCCATTCTCCACAGGGCTTGGAGAAAACAAATTCAACTCTAACAAACTTATGTAACACATTTTTTGTAGGACTAATCTGATATACTAACAAATTATTCTATGACCTTACAACGCTATAATTTTTTTTTACTGTATACACACAGCCTTGTGTAAGGTACCTACAGTTTTACGTAATATCCAAGCCACGTCGTTTTGATCTGATTTTCCTCAAATTGCCAAGCCTGGCACTCAGTTCTCTGCTCTAAACAACATCCGGACACTGACTACCGCCCAACATTTGGCAATGGCAATCATTGAGCAGTCGCCATATCGGTATTAAGAAAACTGAACATAGAATCACAGACAAAGAAATTATATACCCAGTTTTCAAACTGCTTGTAACATATTGTACATTGTAGGATGCAGAAAGGGGACATATACAGACTCTTTTTATTCTGTGATATAACCTATCGCCTACAATCTCCACAACACTATTATCCGAGTAGCTGGATTACAGCACGGCGACACTGGTGCCGACAGTATTCGAAACAAGTTACACAAAATTTGGATTTCTTGAAGCAGTTACATAAACCACTTTATTTTAACCCTAACGTAACCAATGTTCACTTTTTGGTATTTTAAGCTCATTCAAATTAGGTATGTAATTTATTCAAGACTAAATCAGTTACCAGTCCAATGCATGATCTGTTTACAATGTTGTATAGATAATTTAATCTAATTTCTGTTTCGGTATGTACATGCCGTATTGTACAACGTCTTCATTGTTACATATAACAGGGTGTTTTACCGTATATTACAAAAACTACATTCATACTCATGTTATAACATATTGAAAGCTTTTATGATAAGCCATTTTATATGATGAAGGAGAGGTTGAACAATTTTATGAGCCCAATTTTATACCAATTTATTCTTTTTGATAGGAAACATTGATAGAAATCTCCTTTTATTGTAACAAAACAATCACTTATGAAGTGTCCAAATCACGTTTACACATGTTTACAATTACACACTATAATTATTCAATTCATTACTTTCTGATCACTTGAGTTGTTTGAATCCAAATTATAAATAAGTTGAAATGTTGAGATATTATGGTGCACTTTACTTTAAGATAAATTTGAAAATGTTAGTTTCATAGTTCGTTTCTGCAAATACAACAAATAGAAAAATACTCAAGAACACTACTCTCATGTGCGTTGTAACTAACAGGAACTAAAATCTATTTTATATACAGTATATATATTCCGGTGCTTATTTTCCAAGTGGCAAGTCTAGGCCCGTGCTCTTTTGTCTTCGTCGTCCTCTGTCCTTGGCGCCGTCTCCTGTCACGTTTTAAGTCGTGCCGGTGGTCACCTTCACATACAATTAACATCGATTGTCACCCACATGAATCACGCTCATTGTGGTCCGCCAAGATGCAGGAGACTATGTGCATTTCGGCGCGCACGCGGACATCCGTCGGAGAAAGTGACGAGCGGAGCGACCGAACAACATCTTGCCTGGGTCAAGGTGGTCCGTTCTCTGTCGTCAACCACGTACGTACGTGCTCACTAACACACCATGCTCACATACGATCCCGTCCCGGAAGTATTAAATTAATTCGGTTAACGTACTAGTTGAGACAATTTTAGACATATCGTATTCTTTTTGTAATTTATAAAAATGAAATAAATATTGATATTTTTCAGTTGATTGTAGATGGATTCGTTAGGATAGATTATATAAATAAACAAAGGATAAAATAACAATGTTTTAATCAAAGATAGTGAAAAAATTTTACTTTCATTATAACAATTAAAACCCCCAAACGGGCATAGCCATGAATTATAAATTTAATCATTGATCTCCTCTTAAGAAGAGGATTTTTTAACGTCATAAGAGAAATTTTAAATATGAAACAACACTGACTTAATTATTAGTTGGAAAATTATTATTTTCATAACGTTTAAAAAAGCGTAAAATTTATTAGAGAACCCATTATTTTATAACAAATATATCGATTCATGATGAAATTTAAAAAAAATTGAGTTTCATTCAGTTTATTGGTTCAGATGAATAGTCAAAATTTTAAAAAGTGAATTCTATAGTAGCTTTTACGATTCTTAAATAATTAAAAAAATTATTTCAGATAAATCGTGTAATCACATAGCTTTTCCGCATTTAGAGATGATTTTTTTGAAAAAGATAAAATAAAATTAATGAGTAACACTTAAAATGTTTTACTGTCTTGAATCGGAGATTCAGGTTAGTAATGTAATACAACATGTTATATTACAATATATTTATTTATTTGTAACACAATGATTTTATTGCATGCTCTACCTTTTTAACAATTTTACTTTATTCCGATGAAGTTTCGGTTAGTTTATTAACCATCCAAACCAAACTTATGAGTATTTAGGTAAGTTGGACCATCAGATATCCAAATTGTTTGTGGTTTAGATTCATAGATCTCCTGCAATAAACAAACAAAATGTTGGTTATTAAATAGTTATTTTTACGTCTCCATATTGACTAAGGTTTATTGTACATGAAAGTGATTACATACGTTTATGGTGTTGAAATTTAAGTATCCCCGAAATACAGGTCTTCTGGCGTGGTCGCTTTGGACTGCGGAGGGCAATGTCCAAGATTGGAATCTCCAACGATCGGTACTTCACTCTTTGAATAAAGTTCAGGAACATGCCTACAGGCCTATATGAAATTATGAGTGAATTATAAAAAAAAACCCAAACCAGTGCCAGTATTTGATATAATTTACACTTTAAAATGTTCAGTGAATAATTTGAATGAATCGTGTATTGCCTGATAAACTGAACTTACTACGTTGAATATCTTAAAAAGTTATCACAACCACACGAGTGCATCTAACATGGTATCATACAAAGGAATATTTCATAAAGTATTTTTTGTTACATTTTGTTTAGTTCAGTTGTTCAAAATAGTTTTGTTTGCTTTATTTTACTGTTGGATATTCAAAGGGATTTTAATAAAATATATTCAGATATTTCGTACCCGTAACATACCCCCCACCCCACGCTTGAGAAGAACATTAATTCTTCCCACTTTTTAAACATAATGAACAGAACGCTCCCATTATTCATTACTTGGTTCTCCGAGAGCCAAATTACTACGGCTCCTAAAATAAATAGTCCGCCAATGAATCAGAAGGACCTTCTCTCAGAGACTCCTGGGATAAACGGTTCCAGTAAGTGCTTTGACGGCGGTCCTGGAGAGTCTATTGTTGCAGAGTCCTTGGAGGATGTGTTAGGGACTTCCTACATCTCCAGGATGTCCCTCAGGAAATGCTTGGTGGGTTACGGTAACATCGATTGTGTTCTGACAACGACGCCGTCACGCGAACCTGTGACTCACTCACTCTCGCGGGCATGTTTACTTTACGGCCGAATTGGAGGTCTTGGAGGGAGCGCCGACCGAGCCGGATCGAGTGTCACATCCTGTAACATGTAATTTATCATTTTAATTGTTGCAAAAATTAAATAAAATACTGATTATATTTCTTGTGAAATAACTTCACTCGATCAAACTACACGAGTTTAAACTGAAACTCAAGTTGTAAACTTATCTCGTACATAATTTAATGTGTTTGGGATGCAGATGACATAATGGTATGGCAAGAGAAAGAAGAAGATTTTGAACGAGAGTTGAGTAATTGAGCAACAGTATCAAAGAAGTACGGTTTACAAATGAACGTACAAACATGCAGAGCACAATAAGAGAAGATATAGGAAGTAGAATATGGAATGATGGATTGTTTTTTTAATCTGGTAAAGACAATTATATGGAATTGGAATATTGGAAAGGAAACAAAGATAATGATGTACAATATGTACTAACAACCAGTCTTAGTATATGGAGCAAAAATGTAAATATAGATAAAAGGTGATTTAAGCAGATTATGAAGGGAAGTGATTTTTAAAAATAATAAAGAAGATTATCAGGAGAGGTAGGATAAGGAACAAAATGACCAGAGAAAGGTTGAAAAAGACACCACTAAAAGAGACAACAGAGAGAAGAAGGATATAGTGGTTGGAGCATGTGAAGAAAATAGATTGCCGAGGATAGCCCTTGAGAAAAACGAAAAAGACTAAGAGGAAAGCCGAGAGGAAGGTGGGAGGACCAAGTGTGGAAGGATGTGGAGAGAAGAGAAATGCAAGAAAGAAAAGTGGAGGAAGAGGAAACCTGAAGGAATAGACATCAATGAAGGAGGCTGTGTAGGACGAACCGTGAACACGAAAACATCGACGGATAATGATGATTGAAAACATAAAACATATGTGTAAAGTGTAAACTTTGTAGTCCATGCATAATTTGTTTGGATATAATTAAGGCAATTTACTTTATTTCACGGTTTTACTCCGATATTGAAGCCGGCAGCGCAATCAAATGGATCTAAAACGCCTCTATTCGTTCCAGAATGAGAGTTTTGAATGAGGACTCCCAAACTGCAACTTTTAGGATTTTTTGGCACATCTGAAAGTTGGAAAATCACTGAAATTGCACTGAAAATCGTCCTGAGGTCCATGAAGGGAAGGGGATGCAAATGCTTCAGAAAACGCCCATAAATTATATATAAGACGTAAAGGCAGATAGAAGTGCCAAAAATGAAATCCATATTCAATCAGTTGAAGATCTTTAAATGGAGGATTGCATTCATTTAGAGCCTTATATTCATCAGTACGTGGAAGAGAAGAAACCAGAAATTCTAATAGTACGTTCTCATTTTGCCTGTTTTTTCTTCTTTTTTTCTGAATACGACTTTTAATGGCAGAGAGATCGAAAAAGAGATATATTCAGGGTCTAATGTATTATAAAATAGCAGTAAGTAAGACACTATTATTCTATGTTTATATAACTCATGTTTTGCAACAATTGTCAAATTATAAATTAAATCGGATAATTTATTCGTTTTTAGATAGATTGATTTTACAGCATTTTCTTTCAACAAGACACTGATTTATAAGAATTTAAGAATATCTTAATCCGATATATGGAAGTGTTTTTACTTTTATTTATTTTTTTTAGAAAGCAAGCTAAAGAGAGATAGTTTTCCAAGCCTGTTAAATCAAACGTGTTTTCCTCTTTGTTAGTGACTTAACTTTTTCTGCACTTGGTGTTTACATTAGTTATGCTTTAAGAAGAACGAGGGAAATTAACAATGAAATCATATATTCCAACCACCCTTCCATTTTAGATTAACCTTGCAGCCAAATCTACAGTATTTATTTTGACCCATTCACAACTCAATACCGAGTACAACCAAGGCGAAACCATGAATGGGATGGTTATAGGTGAATCACTTCCCATGAAACCCATTGAACAATAATTGAAACTGACAGACCATTGGAGTCGCTCGCTAACTTACTCACGAGGAAATCCAAAACAGAGCAGATATGAATGGAGGCTGAGTAGCTGTGAATGAGTGGACCATTGTATACGACTTCTGGGTAGAGTTCTTCTGTACCGGGAAAACTGATGAGCCATCGTCGCGCCGACTTACTACTCCACTCCTGTTAATTGGACCAGTTACATTTGAATAAAAAGTTGATTATGAAATCAACTAAATGTATATTATTCAATATCAAGTTAAAAACAAAGTCACTAAGTTCGAGATATAGAGTAGGGGGAGGTCAATTCCAATATCTTTGTCCTTTGTCCAGTATCTTTTATTTTTATGGACAAACAAACCTACAAAAATGGAATTTTCTCAAAAACGACTCCAACGATATTGTTTAAATTTTTAGGAAAGATGACAATTACTATTATAATATGTTAGTAAAAACTTACAGAAATTGCTCTGCAAAGGCCGCATCAATATTCATAAAAAAACAAAATAATAACAGTATGTGAAGAAACAATGACATTCAGCTTATAACCTTTTTGAAGGCAGCCAACAACATTCTGTTCACTGTAACTTGGAATGTGTTAGTGTAAACATGAACTGTAGCAGAAAATGTAGTTGGCAGGAGAATAAGTTGCTTCAACTTATGTTAATGTTAGGTTAATTTAAAAGACGCCACTATACGTACAGTGGTACTGACCCACCCACCCACCCACCCCTACACGTACAGTGGTACTGACCCACCCACCCACCCTTACACGTACATTGTTACTGACCCACCCACCCACCCCGACATGTACAGAGGTACTGACCCACTCACCCGCCTCGACACGTACAGTGGTACTGACCCACTCACCCGCCCCGACACGTACAGTGGTACTGACCCACCCACCCACCCACCCCTACACGTACAGCAATACTGACCCACCCACCCACTCCTACACGTACATTGGTGTCTCTAACTTGTCTAGTTTTTTAGTTATGGTGAAAAACATATTTGGGAATCAAACTGGTAATTTTCGAAGTTTTTATTTTTCAGTGGGGGAAATGTTGTGCCAATTCTTTGGAACCAGAATTAAGAGGTAGAACCAGTACGAGTGGATTTTAATGATAAAAACTAACAGTCAAGGCCTTGCTTGATTCAAATCTACGCTGTTTCTAACTCAGGTTCAAAGTCCTGAAGACCTGGACCGCTCTGCCATCGGCTCTCCCGAAGTTCTCTTGCTGAACCCGCCAAGTTGCCGTTGGAAATTCGACAGCCCTATAGTACACACAAACTTACCGTCAGCTGGCTAAAACATGCTTTTCCATTTCAAATGTGCAAAGAGCGTTTTATGATTATTAGAAGTCCAATCTAGTGGACCAAAAATTTATTTTATGACCTTTTTAAAGTTAATATCGTCAAGAATGACATGGAAACTTTCATACATTTAAATGTAAAAGAATATAAATAAAAGTACTTAATTTTATACTAAAAACAATTTATTGTCCACTAAATCACTTCTTGGCTATCAAATCGATCGTTATTTCGAACACTCGTTGAAATACAAACGCACCGTTTTTGGAGTTTTTCGTGGGGCGAAACGACCCCCTTAAATGAAGGCTACAAAACATATGTACTGTATAGTTCTTTAATAATTACTTCTAGATAAGGGGTATGTGAAAGTTACGTTATAGCTGTTGTATATCACAGACCAATTGATCGCAATGATACAAATTTACGGGTTTTTGAATAAAGTTCTTAAAGTAACTTCAGAGATGTAACTCGAACAAGAGACATGGAATACTTAAGTTCCACTAGGGGAGCGTGTTTATGCCCTCCGTACGAACGGCAAATCTACCAATGTAAAATGGTAGCCAGCTCTTCATATGTTTTTCTAACAACTTGCTAAACTGTGGCTTTAATGAAAGAGCACAATCATGAGGAGTTCTCACCGCATTAACCAAACGAATCTTGATTCTTCTATCTTGATGGTTCAATAAAAATAGTTATTGGAAGTAAAGTTTTGAAATAAGAGACGTATAGATGCACATATGCCTTATTATGGCCAAAGTTACGGAGTTCTGGGGACGGATTCCCGTGGTTCGATTCCCGCTGTCACCATATAACATTTTACACAGAGAAAAAATGAAACAGAGATCGCTTTCTTAGGTTCAAGGAACAACTCAGTGGCAGTTATATAGAACTAATGTACATATTTATATTCTATATAAATAGTAATTATTACGCTCATCCTTGAGTATTTGGGGTAAAAAGGGAGGTACTGAGAAGGTGCTGGATAAAACATCTCATGGATAACTGGAGAAATACCTGCTCAACAGACTAAATTGACACACACTTTGAATGCGACCTCTTTTTCTTCTTTGTCACGTCAAGCAGATTGTCCAACGAGCTTACAAAACAAAAACGAGCTTAAGCAGGTTAGGGGGCTGTAACTTATTTGAGAATCCCTCCCCGATAAACTACATACGAAATTGTAATACACGTGTTTATCTATTTAATTGTCAATTAGGCGAATGCTGATAAGTGTCGTATGTATGTTAAATGTCGGTAACATCTTGTTGAATGTTTATAAGTATGATAAAATATACAATCATGTTCATTCAATGGGGTATTTTTTCCATTAATTGTACCTAAAATACAGTACTAATTAAATCGATTTAACCCCTCAGATGTATGTCGTACAATACCAGCTTGTACACAACTTGAGGAAAGTGATGGAAACGTACATCAATGTACACTGACATAATGTAATAGGTATGCGCGGACAATAGACTGGAATCTCCAGTTGTCATCGCATGCGTGATCATTCCACTTCTCCAGAGTAGCTTGAGGGAACACACTGCAACTTTCTGCAGTATTTTTCCTCTCAGTGTGAGTCAACCCAAACAAGACCGTTTGGCTTACGTAACTAGGAGCCTGTTGGAGTCTGGAGGCTCCAGGCGCGGCGCAGACGAGAAAGTTGCCGGAAATGCCTGGAAATGCGCAGCAGTAACATCAGGGTCGTTCAAGTAGGTCAAACAACACACGCACACAGGCGCACACAAACTTATACACACGCGTATATGGAAACTGCCAGGTAATGCTGGACCATGAAATGGCAGCTGGAAAGGCGAATTGATGGTAAGAGATCCGGGTAGCCGCAGATTCTTCGGCATTGTAAATGATCTTAGGACGCCGGCAACTTAAGGAAATCTGGATTGCAAATTAGTGGAGATGAGTGGATGTCGGAATAGGTAAGTTTTCTTATAAATGATTCATCAATTCCAAATTACATGTGACTCATCCATTAAAAATATTATGAATATTTATTACAATTGATTTTGTTAAAATTCAATTAAAATAACTTAGGTAAAAAAATTTACTAATGATGTTAAGTTGAATTAGGAAACATTAAAATTGTTGCTATATGCGTCATTCAAGTTCTCTGTTCCGAAGAGTGTACCAGAAAAAATATATATATAAATAAATATAAAATAAAATAACCACTTTTATTTTATCTACAAAATAAACTTAAGTATGGGTAATAGATTTTTATTTCTATTACATTTTTCTGGTATTATTAAGTTTATAATATAATATACAGATTTAGTAGTTTTACAAAAACTGTAGAAGGGACTGGTTTCGTTGAGTGACATATAGATAACGGACACATGGTTCTATATAGTTATTTTTTTAATTATAAAGGATATGCCCTGGAATGTTTATCTGTGTGTGTGTGAGTGAGCAGTGATACTGATATTCTTCGACTCCTTAAATATATTTTTTTGGTGATACTTTTTGCAGCGTAATACGTAATTTCACATGTTCTTAGTTCCTTCCTGTTTAGCCGTAGGGCCTCTACTGATAGGGACTTTGAGGAGCCCCTTAGTATCCTCTTTGCCTGAATGTTGCCATCAGTATTTTCCCAGTGTCTTTGTTGCTCACCTGCAACCCACTGAGATACTGACTCACGTGCTTGGCTGTATGCTATGCAGCACGCAAGTTCTGGGCCAAAACATGTTCTTACAAAATTGTATAGTTCATGTTATAAGAAGTATTAGTGGTACGAAGTAGTTCTCGTGTACCACCAATGAATGGTACGCATATCACCACGAGAGTTTGAGATAGCGCAGGTTCGAACGACTCCGGCCTTAACTGTTAGTTTTTATCAGTATGTTCACCTTGTACTGTACTGGTTCTCCCCCTTACTCTGCCGGGTGACTGACAGTTGCGCCCCACGGTAAAAATATGTAGAGAGTTTCTTTAATTAGTCAAAAGGGGTATTAAAAGTTGCGCCCGAGCCCTTTAACGAGAGAGCGCCGACTGGAGACGATCGCCTCGCCGACTGATCGGTTGAGTTTCTTTTAAAGCAATAACCACAACAGTATTTCTGTAAATTAATTGGGAAGCAACACAGGCACATCGGTATTACAGGGTCTTGGTATGATTCACTTCAAAATACTATACAATATTTGTTTAACATCTGCATCGTTATTAAAACAAAAACTAACCCAGATCGCCATGACCGCAGAGAAGATCTCAACTAACCCCAGATCGCCATGACCGCAGAGAAGATCTCAACTAACCCCAGATCGCCATGACCGCAGAGAAGATCTCAACTAACCCCAGATCGCCATGACCGCAGAGAAGATCTCAACTAACCCCAGATCGCCATGACCGCAGAGAAGATCTCAACTAACCCCAGATCGCCATGACCGCAGAGAAGATCTCAACTAACCCCAGATCGCCATGACCGCAGAGAAGATCTCAACTAACCCCAGATCGCCATGACCGCAGAGAAGATCTCAACTAACCCCAGATCGCCATGACCGCAGAGAAGATCTCAACTAACCCCAGATCGCCATGACCGCAGAGAAGATCTCAACTAACCCCAGATCGCCATGACCGCAGAGAAGATCTCAACTAACCCCAGATCGCCATGACCGCAGAGAAGATCTCAACTAACCCCAGATCGCCATGACCGCAGAGAAGATCTCAACTAACCCCAGATCGCCATGACCGCAGAGAAGATCTCAACTAACCCCAGATCGCCATGACCACAGAGAAGATCTCAACTAACCCCAGATCGCCATGACCGCAGAGAAGATCTCAACTAACCCCAGATCGCCATGACCGCAGAGAAGATCTCAACTAACCCCAGATCGCCATGACCGCAGAGAAGATCTCAACTATTTAGTTGATCCCCTTTAATTGTTTTACTTATTTTACGTCTGTTATGATAGATAAGATATCTGGTTTTAGACATTCACCATCATTTGATAGATATTTTTAAAATCATGGTGTTGTACACATCTTTGTAAACTAGTAATAGTAGAAATATTTTGTTTAGCACTACTAGGAATAATCAGAAATTCATTGTAAATAAATAGACTTGTAATTATTTTGAAACATAAAAATATAAATGGCACAAAGAAGTAAAAACGCAGAACTGTTACGTAACGGTTTACTCTTTGTAGTAAATAGAAGAAATTTGTTTTAATTACTACACTGTATCTATTTGGTTGTTTAAAAATTACTTGAATGTCCTTAAGATATTTTTTCTCGTTTAAAATACTTAGTGTTATGTGCTTTTCTGACAGTTTTGGTATTCATAGTAACATAGGACTTTCAGGACCCCAAGAAACACAAAAATGTTCGGATGACAGTGTAATAAGGGTGTATAAAATGTTTATATACTTAATAGTTATATTTTAGCCTCTGTAAAGAGGAATTATGATTTTTCTGACCGCAGGGTGCAACTAACTGTCATATGCCCCAAAAAGAGTCTCTTCAAATACCGAGCGCAACTGTTGAGGGGGATTAAGATTTTTCTGACCGCGGGACGCAACTGTCATATCCCAACTCTGCCTAACAAGTTGCCCGCTGAGAGCAATAGTTGTCTAATTAGGGTGGATAAAGGCTAAGAAGGAGATCGGCATAACCTTAAAAAAAGTAATAGTATCTGTGAAGTTCGCAGTTGAGAATCAAACATCTGGCAGTTTGTGGTGTATACTACAAACACATTCTCTTATCCTTTATCTGTACAAACTGACCTAGTGTAAGCCACAACCACAGTTCCCTGATACCGTGACGTCACAGGAAACTACGTGATGCAATTGATTGACGAATTGCCGTGGTGTCAATGACGTCATACAGGTGTACACTGTTCAAACAGCTGATTGGAGTCAGCTGTCCATCCCACAACTTGACTCAGATCTGTTTACACAAATGACATGTGTTTTGTAACTACAACTCCAGATAACAAGCACATTCTCATAGTATTAGAGAAGGTGCTATTTTTACTAGATGTAATAAAAGGCTAAATATGTCACGTTTGAGTCATAATAGTAAGCTGTTATCTGTAGGGATGGCAAATATTTTCAATATATCGATATATTGAACTACCGATATATCGCAATCCAAATATCAATCTAACGATAATATCGGATGAAAAATATCGATATCTGCATAATATTATAAAAATATCGTAAATGATTTATCTGTATAATATTATGCACTTACTCTTGTGTCATTATCAAAAATACAGTCATGTTTTGCAGTCACAATTAAGAATATCCTTCTGAATGTAAAAATTAAATAGATTTATCTACACGAAAAAGTAGTGGTCGATGAGGTTGAAACAACAATTCAAAAAGAATATTTATGTTAATTACAAAAGAATAATGTAAAAACATTCGTATAATATCGCCAGCCGTTCCACCCACTGGTCTACAATAAACTACATTTTAGTGCGTTAACCTCGCACGTAAAAAACTAAATAAAGTTACTTTATTATTTCAATGCATGTTTTGTACGCATTAAGAGGCGATTTAAACGTGTTCTTTTTCGAATCGTGATGAATTTGAGGATAGAGAATAACGTCAGTATTTAGTGATATGATATATCGGACCAAAATATCGATATGGCCGATACCATCGAAGGAAAATATCGATACTAATATATCAATATATCGAAACATATTTATCGATATTTCCGATGTGTCGATATATCGTTGCCATCCCTAGTTATCTGACCACAGATACTGACTTAATTAGTACTAGGCTTGCCGGAAATATAAATTGACAAAATATGCAGTAAGGTCTTTCATAGTAAAATGTATCATAAAGTGTTTATATACCGTAACAACGCAGTTTTTATACATTATCAACCCGTTCTTTCTGTACTGTATGCCAATGATAACTGTACAAATGTCAACTTAAAATGTGTACATGTATAATTTTTTAAAATAATAATTGGTTACACTTTAGAACAAATGTTTATTTAAGTTTTTACTTAACACTATTTTAGTAAGTGCTTTAGTCCACTACATTCTTAAAGTTTTAATATAATAAATCGCAGTTTTCTTAGTCATTTATGTACCTAAAAATGCCAAATTAGCCACTTTCGCTAGCCATATCTCCATAATAATGCTTTTTAATTTTTCCCTCACCATGCTTACCTCTTACAGAAGACTAACGTTTTTATTCTCACAAGAAATCCAAAAATTATTTTTTATTGTACGCCCTCGACAACAGGCAAGTCAAATTATTCTTCTATTGTGTATTTATTTATTTGTAGACTTGCCCCTAGTTCGTTAATCATATTCCTAGGATATTCTCTTAATGAGTGATTTTTATAAAAAAAAAAAAACTGGAATTGAACAATATCCTCACAAGCAGTCAAAATGTCTTTGCTGCTAGAAAATCCGTGGATGATAGAGAAATGTCTTTGCTGCTAGAGATACAACATTCGTACAACTAATCAGTTCAGATGAAAGTTAGATCGTTTAAGATTGTAATAATTTCATTTTATTTTTCCACTCAATCACGCTTTTCTAACTAGTAAAAAGTCCTCTTTTTTCACAAAGAAATGTGTCTTGTGCTTCACGTAGGTGATGAATAATACATAGCAATTAATTTGTATTGTGTTCTGTATTCACATTAAATGTTATTGTTTCAGGATTATCGTCTGCTTACAAGGAGCATTGACGTGAGTTTAAAATAGTTAATATTGTCTAACATATTTTATAGTATTGCCTAATACATAATTAGTATTGCCTAAGTTTATTTTAATAATAGTACTTTAACAGTTATTGATGATTCAGTGATTTAAAGCGGCAACAATATACTTCCAATCGAAAAAGCATTCATATCCATGTTAAACCAAGAATATTATTAGCAAATATAATTAAGTTTCTCTGATATTATGCATTAAGTTTCTCTAATATTTTGGATATGGTTGGGGTTGTTTGAAGTTCAACTACTTCCTTTGAAGAATTAAGAAATGTTTATTTTATTTCACCTTCTTTGGAATTAAGGGATATCAAAACTATGGGATTCCACAAAGTTGTATTTTGTCACTGCATATTTTTTATTTTTATTTTTATTTTATATAATTTGTTTTGTGACGATGTGTTTGTCTTTATTAAAATTATACAATTTAAAACTACATTCAAAGTGGTTTATTGTTCATGAAAAGGTTATACAAAAATCGTATCATGTAATTATTTTTGATAATACCCAATGGTGTCCGTGAAATTTCATTTTTAAGTCTTTAAACGTCTTCCAAATTAAATATAACTAAAAATATTTTCGGATATTTTAGATATCAAAGTTAATAATAAAACATCTGCCAAGTCTAAGAAAAACATTTTAGTGTTTTCGAAATAAAAAGGTTTCTTAATAAAACCCCCCGAATGGTAGGTTGAAATTAAACTAATATACTGTATATTAAGGGGCTGTAGTTGTTGAAATGTTTAGTATATTCTTGTTAAGACCAATTTTAAGCTGATAAGCCGATATTTTACGTATCTTTCTGATTAAATAATGTTTGATATGATATTTTGTAGGAATTGCAATGGAGAATGTGGATTGCATTGCTTTACGTATTTTCACTTTTTTCCTTTAATTTAATGTAAAATTGTATAAAATTGTTCTAATTTTACAAGTTAGTTTAAATTAAAACACTAGAAAATTAGGGGGGGAATATATATATATATATATATATATATTTATTTATATATAACTAAGAATTCATTTAATATCTTGTCTACATTGAAATCGTTAATATCAGCTAATGATCAAACACTTTAAAGGGATTTCAGGGGAGATATTTTTGCTGATTTAAGAAAATTTCGTTCAAAACAGGCAGAAAACTACTACTTCAAATCAGATCACTTCAGCCAACCCTTGGGAAACCGCCAAGTCACTGCAAGGAAATCGACAGCCCCATTCAGCAGCAACGCAAATTTAGCGTCTGCGGCCCAAATTATTTTTTCTATTTCAACTCTACGGTTCGTGTTTATTATTATAATGAGTTATATTGAACATTTTGTGATATTAAAGGTCCGATCTAGCGGACCTTAACTTGACATTATGAGATTTTAATTGTAAAATCGTCAAGAATGACATTTAGAGTTTCATATATTCAACTGAGAACAAATATTTCAATATTAATCTTTAAAAAAAATTACCTTATGGTACACTAGAAAAGGTCTTCACCTACCAAAAGACATTTCAAGTGTTACGATACGATTATTTCTACAAACCGAATCGTTGAAACAGAAACCTAAGTTTTCGCGGGAGGGGGGGAGACGGCCCCCTTAACTTTGTATAATTACTTCATGGATTACTTAATTTAATTCCAATATAGATGTTTAAAATTAAACAAATATATATGGCGTTAGATAAAGTTATGTCGTATGAGAGATTAAAACGTCCAAGTTAACAATGGTGTTCCGGCAGCGATAGCTGTTCCTGGGGCGTGAGAGAGCGATCGTCCCGTGGGTGGCCCGAAGACAGATAGAGACATTCTTGGTCGGAAAATTATCCGCATTAAGTCCGCGTCCAATCAGGCAAACAATTAATAATGCCTGCCAAGAATGTGGTCGCAACATTGCAGCTTTTTGCCGGGCAGCAGATATGCTGTGCGGGTACGTACCCCACACGGTGCCGTGCCGACTTGATCCTTTTGGACGTCCTGCTCGCCTGGAAACTTCCATCCAAGACCATCCTTGGCGGTAACAATGCCAATGGTATAGTAACATCGTTATAGTCCATATGTATAATACGTGAAGTCTTTGTTAGTTAACGCAACTCCTACCTTATTTCTTCATCAATTTAAACTATTGACGTGTCATAAAAATTTTTCCCCTTCGAATTTTTGTAATAAGGTCTTTATTGTTCAATATGTTTACCCTAAAAGACACTGGAAGCTCTAAAAGTACGTTTTTCGACCATAATAATAACACGAAGAGAGAAATTAGTCAAAAAATAACGCCTGTTCAAATGAAACTTGCCAGCGTGGTGGCTTAGTGGTTAAGGCTTCGGACTGCAGAGTGTCCAAGGTTCGAATCCCACTGAATCAAATAAAGTTTACGCACATGCTTGCAAGCCCGTGTGAACTGGCGAGTGAGGTTTAAACAAATATATTAATAATGATGATTATGAAATTTTAACAGTTGTAATGGAATTTACATAAAGCAGTTTTTAAGTTTCACAAACTTCATTGAATCCTGATCCACGACAGTTCAACAGATTTCCTTACATTCTCAAAAACGATAGACTTCATTACATACAATCTGTTACGTCCCTAATAATAATAGTATCATAGATACCATAAAGTGCCCAAACACAATGATTACACATATTTCATAAATCCGTAAGCCATCATGGTTTCACAGATTTCAGCACGTCCTCGTCTACGTTTTATGGGTTTTGTGGTGAGTTGGCGTATAGCACTCCAAAGTCTAATAAGTGTTATTTGGTGAACATATTTCGTAAGTACATAGTTGTGAGAGCCACCAATCAGACTGTCTGCCTGGGTTCGCCTAATGGTCAGATAAATTTGATTCACGTTAAATTTGTCTTCGTTGTGTTGCAAAGCTAGATCACATGTCGAGTAACACAAATAACATGAACTCATCAACTACAAGCTGTCACAGTAAACAGTGTCGCCAACTACATCATTATACCACTTGTTGGTTCCTTGGTAAAGATAAGCATACAATTATTGCACTAGCAGTGTTATAGTATTGGGGGAAACGGTGATTCCCCGGTTAGGTTTGTAGGCTGCACAATGGTCTACGTGCGGGGAATGGTGATAAGCGGTGAACGTGTCACGGCTGGGTTCTACGTCATGGGGCTTTACCCCAGTGCCGGGCCAAATGAGATGGAAGTGTGTGTCAATGTTAAATGAAAGGTCTATTAAGACCCTTGGCGAAAGGAGGTGGGACCAAGTACTTGGATTGTAAGGAGGTGGGACCAAGTACTTGGCTTGTAAGGAGGTGGGACCAAGTACTTGGCTTGTAAGGAGGTGGGACCAAGTACTTGGCTTGTAAGCTGTTGCTGGTTCCTTACTCGTATCTACGTTATCCTTGTGTTGATACATCTATATATCATCCCTTTTGTTAAATCTAGCCTACGATTCCTACGATGCCTTAATTCCTGCACACCTCCACTGCAATGAGGACGCGTTTGCTCACATTCTAGGATGTTAAAGACAGACAGAGAAAGAGTTACAGAGGTTGCTTTCTAATGGCCTCAGCGAACGCCTCAGAATCAGTTCTAAATAGATCACAAATAATATACATCTGTAGTAATAATGACTACGTCTAGCCTTGAGGATTTCTTTGGGAGGGGGGGGAGGAGGGGTTAAGAAGGACTTACAAGGTGCTGGCGCTGTCATTGCATGGACAACTGGAGAAATAACCACTCGACACACCTATTGGATGCCACCTCTGTTTCCTTCTTCTCCGTGAGACAGGTCAATGGATGTCAAGTTACAACTCAACAATTCTGTAAATTTATAATATCAATCAATAATTTATGATATTTCCATTTTTGTTTTAACAAAGTGATACTATTTCCTTATGATTGGTAGAAAATATTTTGAAATTTCCAAAGCTTCACGTGTTTAGGAAACGAACACAACGTTTCGACAGGTATAGCAAACTCCTCTCGTCTTCAGGTGTACTTAACAAACCTAGCCTACATCTAAAACTATTTTTTTTCTTAATCCATCCTAATTAAATAAAATACTAAAAACTATATGCTCTACGGACGACTGTTAAGGAGGTTAGGTGTTCTTAAAAAATATCACAAATAATTATGCAAAATATAAAACACAATATGAAATACAATAGAAGTAAAAAATATGAAAATATTCAACAAAACACAGAGCAGGTTATAAAATTGACAAAATATTCAACTTATCCAACCAGCTTCCAGCTCCACTGAGGCGGGAGGGAATGGGCTCTACGCACCACCACACTCACGAACGTCAAAGACGAACTGAGCACTTGAAGCATTGGAAATCTCCAAATATAATCTACCAATCATGAACAATCCAATGCTAACAAATAACCTTCAAACAATATTTGCTTTTATTATATATATATATATATATATATATATATATATATATATATATATATATATATATATCCGAGTTAAAAAAAGTATTACCTTTTTTTATTATATATGTAATAAAAAAAATAATGTAATGTAATGTTACATACAATTATAAAAAGTCATATAATTATATGTAACATATGCCTTTCGGGGGAAATATTAACATACCACTGTGACTCAGCAGATTTTATGTTTAATTAAAAAACTCAAAATAAAAAAAAATTTTAACAATCTATTCCATTCTACGTCTGTTTTGTGCTTAGAACGAACTTAGAAATTGGTTTTATAGTAAAATAATTCTTATTTTGATGCTCATATAGACCCATATGGCGTCTTACTAATGAATATTTTCTCGTCTTATTATTATAAACGATAGTTTTCAAGTAGGTTTATGGTATATTTTTTAAGTATAGTCATTCATTCATTAACATAATGCCATTACTGAATTAGTCACCATTTCCTGTCCAAGTCAATTGGCTCCCTTTTATCGTATGGCCTTCGTATAATATTATGTATTATTCCAAATAGTGAAAAATCATCTTTTTGGGATAGATCCATTATCCCTATGAATCATCTGTTACAAAATATATAACAAAACAAATCAGATGTCAATAACCAGACAGGCGTGTTTTAATCGTTATCATCGCGGCGTATTAGTGCGTTAGTCATACTTTCAATTGACGTTGTGATAGCAGGTGTAAATGTGTGTTTTATTTTGTGTGGTTTGTTGGTGTCTTTGATACATTGATTCGATATTCAAGTACTACATATATCGCCTATGTACACATGTACATACTGTACATGTACACATATATGTACTACTCAGGTTGCCTTTTAACCTCAATGTCATTCGTACAAATAATGTTATGTTTGTTCCACCAGTTCTGAACTGTTAATCACTAGGTAGAGTTTCCTGTTTTTTACTATAATCTATTTTTTGTGAGAATCGCGTCAAGGTGCTTTGTACACTAGTTCAAAATAACCAGACGTTTCGCCCATGCTACGGATGTGGTACTAGTCTCAGCGATACCACTGAGGATGCCTCATCAAAGCATAGGCGAAACGTCTGGTTATATTGTAAATTGTATAGATAGCACCTTGACGTGGTTGTCAACGAAAACTGTGGATTCTAGTTAAGATACCGGCCGCTTAAGCCTAAGATCTAAGATTTTCAATTTTTCTTTATTGTTTTTTTTTTAATGGCAAACATTTTTTTTCTTTCACGATTAGATGAAAAGTTGGGACATTTTCACTAACTACGATGTAAAATGATAACAATCATTATACAATCCTGTAAAATATGATTTTTGAATTAATCCCTTTTAATATCTTAATTATTTTATTTCATACTATTTTTGTTACTGTTTGTTATTGTATTTATTACCATCCTTTTGCGGTAATACACCAATAACGATTGTCATTTTCTTCATTACGTGTGCACAATCAGTGCAGTCTACTCTTTCCACATCTTAATAACTTGTTTTGTTCCAGCACAGAGAAGAAAGAAACAGATGTCACATCCAATAGTGCGCTAACTGTGTGTCAAGTAGTTATTTATCCAGTTTGCCATACGTGTGATAAGGCCAACACCTTGTCAGCACCTCCTCTATTAGACCAAAATCCTCAAAGATAAACATCGTAATTATTACTATAAAAAGATGTACGTTTCTTGTAATATACTTATAACTGCATCTGAGACGTTCGCTGCGGCCATAAAAAGCGATCTCTATTTCTTGTTTATTTGTGGTTCCGAGTTTCTTTTTTCTTTACACATGTTGAGAAATTTAACAATACCCACCCGCCCACCCATACACGTACCGTGGTATTGACCCACCCACCCTCCCATACACGTACTGTGGTATTGACCCACCCACCCACCCATACACGTACAGTGGTATTGACCCACCCGCCCACCCATACACGTACAGTGGCATTGACCCACCCGCCCATCCATACACGTACAGTGGTATTGACCTGCCCACCCTCCCATACACGTACTGTGGTATTGACCTGCCCACCCTCCCATACACGTACAGTGGTATTGACCTGCCCACCTTCCCATACACGTACTGTGGTATTGACCTGCCCACCCACCCATACACGTACCGTGGTATTGACCCACCCACCCTCCCATACACGTACTGTGGTATTGACCCACCCACCCACCCATACACGTACAGTGGTATTGACCCACCCACCCTCCCATACACGTACTGTGGTATTGACCCACCCACCCACCCATACACGTACAGTGGTATTGACCCACCCACCCACCCATACACGTACAGTGGTATTGACCCACCCACCCACCCATACACGTACAGTGGTATTGACCCACCCGCCCACCCATACACGTACAGTGGCATTGACCCACCCGCCCATCCATACATGTACAGTGGTATTAACACACCCACCCACCTATACACGTACAGTGGTATTGACACACCCACCCACCCATACACGAACAGTGGTATTGACCCACCCACTCACACATACACGTACATTGGTATTGATCCTCCCACCCACCTATACACGGATAGTGGTATTGACCCACCCACCCACCCATACACGTACAGTGGTATTGACCCACCCGCCCACCCATACACGTACAGTGGCATTGACCCACCCGCCCATCCATACATGTACAGTGGTATTAACGCCATTTTACATTCTATATATCTCGCATGAACACTGAGTAGTCAGCATACGAATAAGTAAGATGCGATTAATTTAATTTTAATAGTATTTCTTTTAACTTGTCTCGAAATTTAAGTTAACAATACAAGGGTTTGTAGGTACTGAACGTTATCAATGTGTACGCACAGTATTAAATCTCTGCAAAAGTAAAAAAAATCAAGTTTATTCAAAAGTGCATATAAGCAATTATCACCAAGAGTGCAGCCAGCAACCATGTTCATTGTTTGTACCCTCGGTCTACTTGTCCATGGCCGAAGCCTCAATCTCCTCCTCTCCCTTCGCCGTTCGTTGCGGCTGTACGTTTATGGGTACGTTTATGGGTGGGCGGGTAGGTCAATACCACTGTACGTGTATGGGTGGGCGGGTGGGTCAATACTACTGTACGTGTATGGGTGGGCGGGTGGGATTTAATATTGGGTATTGGGCAATCTGAATCTGGAGTAGAGAAAAATCGTGTCTGAGTCTTCAAAATCAGCATACAACATAATTGTCCGTACTTATATTCTGAAAAATGACAAAACAGAAATTAGCTTATTAGTAAACTGTGTTTGTATAATTTTAAATATTTATTTATTCTTGCCACAAAATGGAATTTGTATAGTGACATTGTTACGTCACAACAGAATTAACATGCCAAAAGTCGTACGCCGTTATGTATGAACTAGCCCTACGTGAACAAGCCTAAGTAAATATTAATTTTCTGACAACTTCTTAAATTAAAATCACTGCGAGGTATTGACATGCTTTATACATTAAATTCAATATAATCGCAGAACGTCAAAAAGTATCTTAGAATTCCAGGAAGAATGACGGTATATTTTAGGGGTGAAAAATGTACCACTACTCTGCTGAGTCACGTGTCACAAGTGAACGTCACGCAACACAAATATATTACAATATAAGCACAAAATGTACAAATATATCAAAGTACAAGCATAAAATGCACAAATATAATACATTACAAGTACAAATTGCACAAATATAGAACAATACAAGTACAAAATGCACAAATATAATACATTACAAGTACAAATTGCACAAATATAGAACAATACAAGTACAAAATGCACAAATATAATACATTACAAGTACAAATTGCACAAATATAGAACAATACAAGTACAAAATGCACAAATATACTACTGTACAAGTACAAAATGCACAAATATATCAAAGTACAAGTATAAAATGCACAAATATAACACATTACAAGTACAAATTGCACAAATATAGAACAATACAAGTACAAAATGCACAAATATAATACATTACAAGTACAAATTGCACAAATATAGAACAATACAAGTACAAAATGCACAAATATACTACTGTACAAGTACAAAATGCACAAATATATCAAAGTACAAGTATAAAATGCACAAATATAATACATTTCAAGTACAAATTGCACAAATATAGAACAATACAAGTACAAAATGCACAAATATACTACAGTACAAGTACAAATTGCACAAATATAGAACAATACAAGTACAAAATGCACAAATATACTACTGTACAAGTACAAAATGTACAAATATATCAAAGTACAAGTATAAAATGCACAAATATAATGCATTACAAGTACAAATTGCACATATATAGAACAATCAAGTACAAAATGCACAAATATAATACATTACAAGTACAAATTGCACAAATATAGAACAATACAAGTACAAAATGCACAAATATACTACTGTACAAGTACAAAATGCACAAATATATCAAAGTACAAGTATAAAATGCACAAATATAATACATTACAAGTACAAATTGCACAAATATAGAACAATACAAGTACAAAATGCACAAATATACTACAGTACAAGTACAAATTGCACAAATTTAGCACAATACAAGCACAAAATGCACAACTATAGTACAGTAAAAGTACAAATTGCACAAATATAGAACAATACAAGTACAAAATGCACAAATATACTACAGTACAAGTACAAATTGCACAAATTTAGCACAATACAAGCACAAAATGCACAACTATAGTACAGTACAAGTACAAATTGCACAAATATAGCACAATACAAGAACAAAATGCACAATTAAGATTTTGTTGTGTATTTCCTCTGTTATGAGGAAGGTGAGTGTGGTTCCCCGATCACCATAGTAATTGTGCATTTTGTACTTACAGTATACTGTAAATATTTGTGCATTTTGTACTTGTATTGTGCTACATTTGTGCAATTTATACTTGTACTGAAGTATATTTGTGCATTTTGTACTTGTATTGTAGTATAGTTCAGCATTTCGTGCTTGTATTGTGCTATATTTGTGCAATTTGTACTTGTACTGTAGTATATTTGTGCAATTTGTACTTGTACAGTAGTATATTTGTGCATTTTGTACTTGTATTGTAGTATAGTTCTGCATTTCGTGCTTGTATTGTGCTATATTCGTGCAATTTGTACTTGTACTGTAGTATATTTGTGCAATTTGTACTTGTACAGTAGTATATTTGTGCATTTTGTACTTATTCTATATTTGTGCAATTTGTACTTGTAATGTATTATATTTGTGCATTTTGTGCTTAAAATGAAATATATTGTGTTTTGTGACATTTACTTGTACTTTTTTTATATTAAAAGATTTAAAACAATTTATAAAAGAAGTTTTCCGATTTTGCGGGAAAAACGAGTTTTGCCCGGTTCAAAACACCCTTCCCTATAAATATAACCTCATGTTTCACCACTCTTTCAACAAGAAAACATATTTTCAGAAGCGCCTACTTATTTATTTAAAGTTTTACAAACGCGTGGCCTTGCCAAGCTTGGCAAGAGGCTTGTCGGCAAGGACAACAATAATTGTACTTATGATTATATAATGTTTAAAAATTAGGTATATCATATAAAGGTGTTTTAGGGTGGTTTAGGGCAGGCACTTATTCAGTAATCGTACATATAGGCAACTTTACGAATTCGCCCTTTTTTAACTTGTCAGCAAGCATCAATATGCTACAATAATCTAAACAACAACAGTAAAAATATGAACAGAAACAAATAAATACACAATAACAAACAAATAAACAATAACAAATAATTAAACAATAACAATAAACGATAGCAAACAAATAAACAATAACAATATAAAGTGCATAATTGCCTAATATAGATTTACTAGCTGTACCCGCCCGCTTCACCGGTCATATTGAGTTTGATTTAGAACCTAATAGCTGAAAGAATTCGAGCATTTTTGCTTCTTCTACCAATATTAGATTTTTTAGGAGGCATGTCATAAAAAGTAAACTGCAAAACAAATAATTATTTATTTTTTATTTTCACGTTTCACCACATGTTTTAATTACCGAGGAAAAAAGGTTAACACCAAATACAAATCACCTGATCAAGTAAAAGTAGTGTGTGCTACTCTCTCAAGGTGAAATGTAGAACTATAATAAATCAAAACATATATAGTACTGTTGTTGTGAGAACTTCAATCTGCTTTTGGCATGTGAAACTACATTAAACCACACAGTCATATGTTTTTTGTAAACAATTCAGATTCTCCATTTGAATAACATGGGATTTTTAGGAGCCCGTGGGGCGGGACCCTGTGGACGGATCTGCATCAAACTTCACAGAAACCATCTCGGGAGTATACAGGACAACATCCTAAAGTTTCATGGCGATCGGTTGGATGGTTTGGCAGCGCATAAACTTCAAACATACAAACATCCTCTTTTATAAATATAGACTATCGTAAACCAACCTAGTATTCTAAGCTATGGTAGACCTTTTGCAGGTCTAAATGAGAATTTCAATAATATGGATATTCACCAAGTATGTACATACCAATTAATGTAACATTAATTTATATTGGGTGTACCAATGTTAATTTTAATAATTAAAAAAGAGATCAGATTTATAATTCAATGCCATCATTACGAGGTGGGGTAGCCTACATTTACAGTAACTGAAAAAAACTGTGAATTATAATGATGTAAATGTACTTTAGCCTATATCTATAATTTAGTCATCATCTGATTTTTAGGAAGAAACAAAAACACAAAAAAAAAAACTAACAAACAATTGACACACTACTCATTATTATCATTGTTAATTAATTACTAAGACGCTTATCGTCAATTTATTGGCGAATATGAGGGGCGTATAAGTGTGATGAGTGTAGTCATTGTTACTGAAGTGGACTGTTCCTCAGAAAGAGCCATTTATTAATAGCCAGGGCAACTAAAGGACTTACAACTTTACGTGGAATCCGAACCACGTAGTGTTGGTTTGATTTTCAGATAACTGACAAGCCTGAAAATCATTTCTTTTCCCATACAACATCTGAACCTTGACTACCAACTAACGTGGACATCCCAGGCTTCTCTAGTAGTGTCCACGGTGATGGCAACCATTGAGCATGAAGAATTAAAAATTTCAAAGATAATGAGATCATGTTATACGAGTATTTGAATAGAATTTCAAAGCATATTATTTATAAAAGGAGAAGAGTAATTTGTATAAAATTACTTTCTATAATATACCATTAATCCAATATACAATTGGTGAACAGTAATAGTCCTGGAATATGTATAAAAAATGGCATAATCAGGCAGTGGTTATCCATACAATATCCGTTACATTTTTTATATTATTTATACAGGTTTATTTATAAAAATATTTTATTTTTCCTTCCGTATACTGTACAATAAAGAAGACAATTTACTTCTTCGAAACAACTACAGGAACTCTGTAATTGGTCATTTGTAGTTTGACATTTGGAAAGTAGGTAACCTATAAGAGGAAAATAGAAAATAGATTTCCGACTGGAGCAATGAAAATATGTTCACTGACAGGAAAACGGAGGGTTTTTCTTGTAGAATCTACCTAGTTGAGTGTAGAGAGGGCAACTGTAGATCAAAACGGAGGGTTTTCCTTGTAGAATCTACCTAGTTGAGTGTAGAGAGGGCAAATGTAGATCAAAATGGAGGGTTTTCCTTGTAGAATCTACCTAGTTGAGTGCAGAGAGGGCAACTGTAGATCAAAACGGAGGGTTTTCCTTGTAGAATCTACCTAGTTGAGTGTAGAGAGGGCAACTGTAGATCAAAACGGAGGGTTTTCCTTGTAGAATCTACCTAGTTGAGTGTAGAGAGGGCAAATGTAGATCAAATTGTGTAACTTCGTAGTTGATAGATTGTTAGACACCCCTTGTAGTCATTTTCAACAACACCGTTGAGAGGTAAGCTGAAGCTTTTCCTTTTCTATTGTAGGCGTGAGGAGATATTTTGAACTGAAATTCAGAACAAGTGGTATAAATTTATATGTTTATGCTTTTGACAAATAAAAAATGTAATTTCCATTTTCTCACATTTCCAGATTAAGTAGCGAAAGTTGAAAATTTGCCTAGTCTACCTGATTGCAAAAATCAAAGACATTGATAACCAGATGATAGTTTATTTTACCCCTCCCCTCCCCCCCGACTTCAAAAAGTAACGCACTCTTTCAACGGATCTTCCTTTACACTGATAAAGAGTCATTCCTCGGGTATCCTCAATGAAATTAAATAAAATAAAATTAAATGGTTTATTGTTACAGAAAATTACATTAGTGTTAAACAGATAATCTGCTACTAACTGGTGACTCGTTAATTGTTACAAAACTACTGACCTAAAGAATTAAAAAAGAAGAAATAAGAAAACAAAGAGGTTAAACCACCAACTAATCAATAATTTATATACAATAACATACTTAATAAATTATTTTTCAGTGTATGACCTCGTCCTGCAGAAATTCGGAGACGGAGTAATAGCTTCGGTCAACTAGAAACTGCCTGAACCTTCTATAGAGCTGATTGGCATTCCCCAAGCTTTTGTATTTCTGTGGTATTTTATTATAAATTTGTATTCCGCTACATAATGGACTATTTTCATATTTTTTTAATCTATGTTTGGGGGTACGTAGTTTATTTTTACTTCTAGTATTACGGTCGTGGTTCATATTATTTTGTTGCTAAGAATATATATTTTTATGTACATTTTTTACTACCTCCAACAAATACAATCCTGGGAATTTAAGAATACCAAGTTATTTAAATGTTCTTCTGCAAGATTCCGACTTAAATCCGAAGTTGCTCCCTTAAATAGAGGGCTTACATTACCATATTTTAATTTTTCTGGGAATTTTCCCGTTATAAGAGATTGATTAATTATTCTCGTTAATGGGTCTAATATTAGTATTTTTACAGCGTTTTACTGACCACATTGATATCTCATTCCAGCCACAGGACTTTTTGGGCTTTGCTTTGTCAATAATTTTGCTAACTTGTGCAGGAGTCACTCTTTGAAAATCAAACTCAGTCGCGATATTTTCTGTTTCAAGTAAATTTATAACTTTATCGATGGCAATACTTATGGAGGGGCTGACTGCAAGTTTCTCAGTGACGTTAATAAAGTGAGAATTAACCACTTCACTTACATTTTCACCTAAGTTCTCAAATATTTTACTCAACACATGCTCTGATTTGTTAGATTTTTTTGCCAATTCTAATTCATTTTTTTGCTTTGGATTTGTTTTCAGCTCTCTCTATGTAACTGTCATTCGCTCACTTTTTTGCTTGCTTCACAACTTTTTTGAAGATATTTCTGTACTTTTTGTAGTGGTTCTCTTTTTGTTTATCTTTAGATCTCTTAACTTCATTGTAGAGTAATCGTTTCTTATTACTCGATACTATTATCCCTTTAGTTATCCATTTAATATATTTTCTTTTATTCTTACTTGCTTTCAAAGGGAATGCCTCCCAGAAAGCTCCAAGGAAACATGAAAGAAAGGCGTTGTAGTTATCATCCACCGAAGCAAACTCATTAAAATTCCACTTTATACTCTTCAGTAAAAATTCAAAAGTCTGAAAAGAGTGATCATAGATAATTCTTTTTTTAACTTCTTGGTGATTCTCCACTCGCTCGTCTTTTTTTGAAGGTAACAAAATGAAAAGGGCCTTATGTTCAGATAGACCGAGCTCTTGAGTAAAAGAAAATGACTGATCAAAAATAGTGTTTGTAATTATATTATCTATGCAGGTCTAAGTCGTTGATGATACCCTAGTTGGCTCGTTAAAATTAAAATTATGTCCATTATATTCTACTATATTAACAAAATCTCTATGTAATTTATGTTTAAAACTAGGTACGTCTGCATGATTGGCTTCCTCGTGAACATAATCTATATTATTAATATTTTTATAATGTAATAAATCAATACTAAGATCAGATGCCAAAAAGATATTTTTTAGTTTATTTTTTAGAATGTATTTATAAGGTTTTCCAACTTTATATAAAATCTTATAAAAACCACTTATCTATTAGGTAAATCTTATGAAGCACTTAATAGATCCAAATGGCGAGTCATTAAGAGTCAAGCCTTGGATCTCCACAATATTAAACAACCACAACTACTACGGATTCAAATGTTCAAACAATTCCAACAAGAATAATGATAATACAAGAATAAGAAAAAAACTAAGTAAAACTGAAGTATTATACTTTATTACTAAGATTTCATTAAGAAATGTTCATTTTACTCAGATTGACAATCTGACTTTACCACGTAACTTCATGAGCGACTATCAATTCAATTGTTAACCAACAATAAAAATAATACGCATACAAAAATTCAAAATATTTTATTTCTAAATTCCTTATCACTAATATATAAGTCACTAGCATTTAAATATAATGACCAATATTCAAATATGAACTATATATTTTCGCATCATAATAGGAATTTTATAAACTGTATTGGACCATAAAAAAATTATAAAATTGACCGATTTGCGTCAGTTACAATCAACGTTTCTCTTTAGTAAGCCTTAGATAACGTAAGTTTTAAAAATAACTTGTCGGGTGTAAGTGTAATGGGCGAGATAACAAAATGACCTGAAATATAATAAACTTATATCCGAACGGTCCAAATGATGTCATTGTTAGCGGCGTGCTTACACTCCCCACCCCCAACCCCCGAAGGCGAATTGAGTTCCCTCAACTAACGACCGAGTAGTCTTGCAGTACAATCTCCACTTTCAACTACACATTATGACAGCAAGAGCTTTTAAATACAAAGATCTTAAACCAAAGACAACATCGATGAAAGTCTTAAATGCTGAAGCGATCCTTGAACGGGTCGCAAATATAAATTAACCAGATCCAGACTCTTTATCCTCACTGGTGTATTTGACTGAAGATTAAAGTAAGAATCACCTAGTGTATCGATTTTAAGGACATTACGTATCTGCTGAACCAGGTATGTAACGTAAGAAGATTTGTTCTGGGGTAGTGCAAACTACCCTGTATTCGGTGTACATGACATGTATGAAAAGGATGTGACCTTTGAGCAGATGGGAGGATTCACAATAGGTGAGTAGGAGGGGTCGTATGGAACTGTCAACTATGATGGGTGTGACAATCTGGAGCCATGTAAATTTGGAGACTCGTAAAGAACCGTGTAATGATGGGTAAGGGGTGGGCCCTTTTGAGACCATTCTGTGCAATTGGTGACATCTACTTTAAATCAATAAAATTTGCCTTCAGTGTCTGGTGGGTATGAATATACAACTTTCGTTGCGAATAATATTACGTACAAAGCCTATTAATCACAGGTCGAAAATCACTAAACAATGTAACTTGTTGACAAGTTAAGAAAAAAACATGAAGATTCTACAGCCCCTCTAAGATAATTCACACTTACATGTAATGATCCATCGTTGGTTTTGTGGAATCCATGTTAAAATTCAAATTTTAATGGAAATGGAGAAGAATGAAGCTCGTGTAGATCATGCCAAATATATCACTGAAGCTGAAGACTATCCTCAAATTCCAACCGTATACGTTACAACCCAGATTATTCAGATTTTGAAAGGGACCATCTCGTGACGCTCTGCAATCAATACGCATCTATAACAAGCGAAAAGCAGATATTAAAAAGTCAGACTACATTTTTTGTATTTTAGCGATTTTGGCGCAGCTGGCAGTAGGTCGAGTTTGTTGCGCGGCAGCTTAAAGTGAGACAGAGAACGAGAGAAAGGGCAGCGCAGCCGTCTGGAGAGAGAGTCAGAGAACGACAGAGAGAGTAGCGCAGTCGACCAGAGAGAGAAGGAAGATTTACAAATTGTCATGAGAATGAGAGAGAAAGAAAAGAGAAGAGTGGAGTGTCGGACTGACATAGGAATACATGAAAGAAAATCTCAGCCAGCGCTGCCCATCGGTAGCCGCGCTACCGAAGCCACTACAGAAAGCCTGACTATTGCCCTCTCTCTCTTTTCGCTTCTTTTAGATGTGTATTCATTGCTCTCGGAACGATTTTTTATGATTAATGACAAGGTTTTTAGTAACCAGAAACAACATATCAAAAACTTTCATAGTATGGTTTCTTTGCTAAAAGTAGACAAACGTTGGATCCAGGGAACGTCTTGTATTTCTGATAGTTCGTTACGTCACGCATTACTGACCTCGTGAACTGACCATGACGCAGTCACTACAGTTCTGGCAACTCGTGACCAACGTCGGCTCTCAAGTGGACAATTGGTGACGTCACGGTCACTGTCTCCTCGGCAAACTGATGATGGAAGAGTAACGGAAACGGTCAGGAGTAATTAGCAAACATGAGTTAGGTACTCACTGTTCTTCACACTGTATTTATAGGAGTGACTTAACTGTCTTGGGGGTCTGGTAGACCACCCAGAGGTTATGGTAACAACTCATGTCACCCCGTAACTTGTTCGCACCTTGTATGCGTCTGCCTACTCACCACTTTGTGTCTTCTTTAAACGGTGACATCACCGAGACTACTTACAGTGCATTACCATCTATGCCTTGACAACTGACAAGTTCCCTTCGTTCCAATTCCATGCAAAAAACTTTTGTTACTAATTTATTTATTTACTTTTTTTGTTCATATTGAACATGGTTGGTCCAAATTTAAGCATTTTTTAATGCCCTTCGAATTCAAGTTATCATTTTACATTATCGATGTTTCATACATTTCCATGCAAGTCACGCCAATATAAAATCATAAAACTAAAAGGTGCAAAGGTCAAAATACAAGTAGTTATAGTCACTGTGAACGCGTCACAGCTCAGAAAGACTGTACAGAGCCCTCCAGGACAGCCAAAGTCTCAGTTTCCATTTGAAGCAGTTTACTTCTGCAGGTTGTTTCATTTCAATCGCTAAAGTATTAAATAGATTTGTACCTCGATAAAAATTTGGATTTCTATTTGTTTCCAAGTTAAAATTTTAGTAAGTTAAAAGTGAATAATTGTTTGTGTTTATATACTGACGTACATTTATGAAACGTGATTTATTTTCGAAAACAAAAATTGCTGACAAATAAATTGAAAGTGACGCCACGGTTAAGACGTTCCCTGTCACAAAGTGTTCGATCGAGTTTCCAGACAATTCTTCTTTTGTAAAATGAAGACCCTTTCTAAATTGTGCTGGCTTGTGAATCACCAAACAAATTCCATATGGCAGATTAAAAAATTCCATTGTATGAAGACGACCTAATTTCTCTGGTTCCAATACAACGTAGTTGCCTCAAATCACAAATGGAGGAATTCAGCGTTCTACAAGATTGGCCAATGTGTGGGTGCCATTTCGTATTGCTTTAGATAATGACACTTAAAAAATGTATGCAAAATTGCGAGTTTAGGACAACGTCATTCAACTGAAGATCGATATGGTGATGCTAACAAGAGGATTAGGCATAAAAATGTATCATTTTGGGTTTTAAGCTATCTAGAAAAAGGTAAAAAGCTTATTTGCTGAAACCCATATGATCAGTAATGAAGAAAAGATCTTGAGGGATTACCTCAATGACCCCAAATCAGTTTTTATAAATAACAGACTTGTATCGTCTGCAAACAAGGCAATACGTGGATTTTTGATTGGGCTCGGAAACATGCTTAGAAAATGAGGAAAGTCGTTAGTAAATAACATGAAATGTAAAGAACCGAGAACGGAACCGTGAGGACTCCTGTTTTGACCTGGTATTCAGAGCGATACTTAGTGAGATCTTTTTCAATTTCAACATATTGAATCATATTTGAAAGATAGGACTCGAACCAAGAATACGCCTATCCTCTAATGTCAAATGTATATACAGTTTCTTCAGGAGCATACATAAGATGGTCAACTACATCGAAGGCCCGGCTTAAGTCAAAGAACAGGAAAAGTGAACAGTCTCTCAACTCAATTGATCAAAAGATACCTTCCAGTAAGCAAGCTACTGCTGACATATTTGGTCGGAAACCAAACTGGTATGAGTCAACAGGAAGTGAGCAGTCACTCAACTCAATTGATCAAAAGATATCTTCCAGTAAGCAAGCTACTGCTGACATATTTGGTCGGAAACCAAACTGGTATGAGTCAACAGGAAGTGAGCAGTCACTCAACTCAATTGATCAAAAGATACCTTCCAGTAAGCAAGCTACTGCTGACATATTTGGTCGGAAACCAAACTGGTATGAGTCAACAGGAAGTGAGCAGTCACTCAACTCAATTGATCAAAAGATACCTTCCAGTAAGCAAGCTACTGCTGACATATTTGGTCGGAAACCAAACTGGTATGAGTCAACAGGAAGTGAGCAGTCTCTCAACTCAATTGATCAAAAGATACCTTCCAGTAAGCAAGCTACTGCTGACATATTTGGTCGGAAACCAAACTGGTATGAGTCAACATATACTTAAGAGAAATTTCAACAGTATATACTCCTATATACTGGAGTTAATAATCTTCTCAAAAACCTTCGAAATGATGATGTTATAGAAATTGGACGATAGGAATGTATAACTAAATTTTTACTTTTGTTTTTTTGGAATTGGGGTAGTTTTAGAAATATTAAGATCTTGAGGAGAAACGCCATAAGCCACAGATAATTAAAAGAGAAATGACAGTATTGGTGTTAACTCATTTGACAGTTCCTTGATTAAGGATAGAGACAATCCATAAAAGTTTTTAGTTTTACAGTTTTTTAGTGACTTTAATAACCTTTTTTTAATCAACGGCAACAGATTGTAAATAAACCTTTTTATCTGTACATGGGAAGCTCAGTGAATGAATTAGTCGCAAATTGACTATGAGTTTCGTAGAGCCCAAGTTTAAAATCTTAATATTGTTTTTAAACCTTTGAAGTTTTGAATTTAAGCCCCTAATCGTAATATTTTCGCAAGAATAGAGGGTCGTCAGACTGTTTGGGGACAGTGGCCAAATGAATCTGATAGAAGGAAAGGAAGATGCTAGGTTGATTTACTTTTGGACTGCATGTTCAATATTAAAGCTCTTGCAGCCGTTAGCATAAGTGCCAGCAATATATACTACATACTCGTGCCAATCAGTCACACTGAGTTAATTTTGATGATGCGTACAACCAATGACTACAGATACAGATTTTATCTGTAGTCATTGGTACAACTTCAGCGATAGAAGCACCACAGGCTTTTTACAAAAAACTTACCCCGTAGAATTTCGTTCCCTTCTTTAATACTTTAGTGTAAAATATTTACCATGACTTTACTTACATGCATATTCCTTACAGGAAGGCATTGTTTAAAGTATACCTGCAGGACATTGATTGCATTGACTCAAAAAACAAAAATTCTCAACAATCTATAATTCTTTCCTGAAATGAACTTTATTTATAAATCCTATAGATTTAAAGTGCGTCAAGAACCCACTAACTCCCAAAAAAATCAAATACACTAGATTAGTATAGAAATGTATTCTCATTATATTTCGTAATAAATCACCATCTGTGTTTGGCGTTTATCGCAGCTTCAAATATGAGACAATATAAACTAGAGTTTCAATTCTGTGTTCCAAAGCTGTATCTTTGTTTTCATAAACAAGCATTAATGGAATGGATTTAGCACCTGTTGACGTGGGTCGCTTGCAGAACTACGTAGGTAGCTAGATGTAGGTTAGTAGGATTGTACAACTACTGGGTGATGGATTGACCAGGGCCTACGTCAACGGTCCATACCTTCACCCCATTCCAGGTCTGCGCACAGTCCTCTTGTCACAGAATTATCGAAAAGAATTTAATCTGGAATATTAAGGGATATTACATTGTTATTAATATTTGACACCTTAAAGGTTAGTTTTATTTTATTCGATTATTTGAGAAAAGTGTTTAAGTTTTATTTTTCATTATAAATAACATATTTTGAGAACAATTTAATTTTTTTTTTTTTTGAAGAGTTTTTATTTTCTTTCATTTTCAATTACATTTTATTAAAGAAGACAACTTTATTATTTACTAAAGAAATATTTGTTATTTACTCCTTTGTTTGAGAAATTAAAGATAAACAAAAATAAATTTGTAGCTTTGTTTTATTTTTTTTTTAAGACATTTAAGAGCATTCCTTATATACCTTACCCACACTATTAAATTTGAGGTAGGCTATAAAGCCTTTTAATTGAGTTTTAAACTCCTTCAGCGTGTGGCGATTTTTATACAATTTGATAGTTTCATGTAAAGATTGACAACTTCCCCTGAGGGAAAATGTCCTGTGCCTCCCAGCCCTACAGTTGTCCCTGCCACTGGTGCAATATTCTTAAATGTCTATAACCAAATCTAAGCATACTTAGAAATCAAAAAAGTTGTTTTTTTCTAGAATATAGAGGAAGGATTCTTAATTTTTTTATTTGGCCCGTAAGATTCTCTTAAATCAACTTTTCGACTCTCCGAATCGTTCTTTTTTTGTAGTCTGAACACTCTCAAGGGCCCTCCACTTGCACAGGTTCCCTTTAGTCCTCAGCTCCTAAGTAATATTACAACAGAAACTTCTAAATAAAAACCAATTACCGATGTATAAAAATTAGTTCTGAACTAATTCGATTATATATTAATATTTTATGAGAATTACGGTATGGCACTATAAGAAAGTTTCTTCCAACAATACGT